>PITA01002924.1:0-66936 GCA_004023965.1 Spilogale gracilis
TGAGCAGGAAAGATACTACATCCTTGTATTACAGATGAGAATGTGATATCAGAGAGTAGTCTAGCAACTTGCCTCAGGTCACATGGCCACTGGACCATAGCATGAGGGCTGGACCCCTGGATGGTCCCACTGCCTGCCCCATGATTCCATGTGACCGCAGTGGTACTCACCACTGTCATGTTGGCAAGGTCGCCAGCCGCTAGCATTGGGACTTAACTGGGTGTGAGTTCAAACCATGTTGCACAAATGTGTGTCGGAGTGCCTGGGACCCCGTCCCTTGGCTACATAAGTGTTCACAAAATGGCGGCTGGCAGATCGCCATGTACCGCCAGAATTGTGGCAAACAACTGACGTGCGCCTTCCAGTTGAGTAACAAGGACTCGTGACCAGCGCATGAGCGGTGAATGCCTCAACCAGCTCCTCAATGCTGTACATGCCTTGTGCACGTGAACAGCCTCCTGATTAGCTGCTGTATTGTATATAAGTGGAGGGACTTTCTGGAGAGATACCTGTGCGAAGGAAACGAAGGCGAAGAATAAAATGGCTACTTGTACCAGGGCTACTTGTACCAGTTTCGTGTTGCGTCATCTCTGCGGGCAGGGGCTGCATGACAAATGTGCTGTGAGAAACATCTGTGAAACAGACACTTGAGATCAACCTGAGAGACGAAGACTGTTTTCCTAATAAACGGGAAGGTGAACTCAGTAATCCTTCTGTCTATTCACTTTTTTTTTCCATCCCCCAGGACCAGAGACAGGGGCATTCTTTCTAAAAAGTAGGTGAATCCTCCTCTCCCTCCACAAGTAATTGGAGAAGGACCCCAGTGTTCTTCTAAATCATTCTCCAGCCAAGACTAATTTTTGAAGGGCTTCCTAATCTAACCTTAGACTACCAGGACTCAAAACGGTACCCTTAATTCTATTTATTCAGTCGTTCATGTTGTGTATCAGTTTGTGTACAGGATGGGGCTAGACATCTGCCACATTCAGGTATGTTGGGTGCTGGAAAGGTAAAGATTAAGAACACAGAGTTCTTGATGTCAGCAAACAATGGTTCAGCAGGGGAGACTAACAGACCATATCAATGTCAAAAACATTTCCTTCCTCTCTCCCCCTACCTGTGTACCTGACATTTGAGGTCAAAGTATATCATTCAAGAGGCCCTAGGGTGCCATCAGAATATTTTACAAATGGACTTGAACATGGAGATCAAGAGCTGAATGAGTGCTTTCAAGCCCACTGATATTCATGTCAATGGTGCACTCTTCTCTGACCTTCAGACGGAACAGGTTCTCCAACTGCCCCTTCCCTGGTTATCTGCTGGGGATCTCAGTGAGTTCCTTCCAGGAACGACCCTGAGCACTGATGTATTTGGAGTTATCCCCGCCTAATTCACACTCCTAGTTTCCCCATCAGGCATTCCGCTCCAGTACCATCCAGCACTCTCTGTCCAGGGCCAAAGTGGCCTGAGCATGAACTATGCACAGAAAAATAAATAGTTCTGCCTCTCCTCCAACTGTCCATCACCAAAACCTCCTCCCAACTCCTCCCAAGCAAAGACCTGGCTGGTTATTTTAAATCTGCGTTCACATTAGGTCTTCATCTTTCATCTCCCAAGCAGTTAACCTCTTCTGGATTGTTTCTATTTTAAAGGAACACCCACGCCCAGAAAATCTCCTGGAAGGGAATATTCAAAGTCATTCTCAAGTTCAGTTGATACTCTTTCAAAGGCAGCATTATGTTCCTCTTAAAATAGAACACCTAATGCAATGGGTTTTTGCTGAAATGATTATAGGGGATTGTAATAGATACTATGAAGTCACCTTACATTTATAGATTCTTGAACAGTTTTGAAAAGTGCTTCATATACATTCTTCCGTTTATTACCACACGTCTCTGGGTGTAGAGCCAAGTAGGGATTATCTCCACTGTTTTACTAAAGAGAAGCAGTATGGTGTCATGGTTTGGAGCATGGGCCTCAGTTTCCCCACCTTCAGAATGAGGATAATAGTGAGACTTGTCTATCAGGGTTGTTGTGGGGCTCTGTAAAGTACATTGTTCTTGGCGCACAGTCAGGGCCTGGTCTGTGTTGGCTACTCACAGTAATGAGGAAACTGATCTCAGGTTTTTGGACTTGCGTGATGTTCCCCAAACAGGTCTGGGGGAAAGCTGGGGTGGAATCCATGTCCTGACCCCCAGACCAGAGCTGTTGCCTGCCCTGTGCTGTCTTCCCAGGCTCAGCAAATCTCAGCCCAGTTCTTAGCCAAGAATCTCTCCAGAGTCAATCTTCAGGGCAGCTTGCCTTGCTCCAGGCCAGATGGAACCAGACCCCTCTACTCACATCACTCAGAAGGTTCCCTGCAGCTGTTCGAGGGCTGAGTGGTATCTGTCTGCCCACTCCCGGGACGGCTGACACCCTTGGATTCCTATGATCCACTGCATCTGCCACAAGGTTCCAGCTGCCCAACAAACTGCACGGGGCCCCCTGTGAGCTAGGGACACTTCCCAGGCCTGGGAGAGCTTCAGCATGCCCCTCATCTCCCTTCCTCCAGGCCTCGGGATTTTGCTTTACGACCTTTCATGGTGCTCCTTCCCCCTGCCCGGTCCGTCCTTGGGGGAGTCATCTTCAACTTTCAGTGTCCAGGCAGATGGCAGCAGATGTTACTGCTCTGTGGAACCTTCCTGGGACGCCCCTGGGTGGACACCTGCCTCTCTCATCTTGGCTGCAAAGAATCTTCCTGCCGCTATTACTGTATTTGTCATACATGGTAACTATTACTATAACTAAACTATAACTATAACTAAGAATACTGATTTTTCCTGCTAGAAATGGAATTCTCCAAGGACTGAGCCTGGGCCTTATTGACCCCGGTGTCCAGCTCCCAAACTCTGCAGATGCCACACATAAATATTTGAGACAAAAAAAAACTTGAATAATAATGATCACCAATGACTCTCCACTTTCTTCTGGAAAGGTAAAGACAGGAGAGTCTGTAGAAACTTCACCCCTTTTCTGCCCTAGCTCACTGTGACCCAGGCACCGGAGGAATCTTCCAGAAAAAAAGTTTCCCTTCAGAATTACTAAGACTGACATGGCTTTCTGAAAACCAGTGAAAAAAATTATGTATCTAAGAGAATCAAAGAGACTTGACATGAGAGATCAAGACAAAAGGTTGGACAAAGTGCCAGCTAACTGAGCCAGAAACAGAGCCACACCCAGGCTTGGCAACCCTCTCCTTTTGTTCTAGGAGTGGAGTGAAAACAGTTCGGCTCTCAACTGACATTATTATTTATATCTCTTTGGACTCACTGTAGGGCTTTGGCAAAAAAGCCAACAGCCTAAAACAAAACTCCCCAGTCTTGAAAAAATTTAAATTTTATGGCCCCTTGTAAGTTTGTCCATGTGGAAGGCCCTCTATGACTGCTGCAGAGGGCCACTCACTCCACTCACACAGCCTCTCCACCCGCCTGAGAAATTCTCTAAGATTTAGTATCTCTAGGGCCTAAGCCAAGCTTCAACTCCCTTGGCTGGCATATAGTTGGCTTGCCAAAAATATTTGATCTAAATTCCAAATTTTCTCTGATGGGTCATGTTCCAGAAGTTTTATAATGCGACGTGTTGGCGAGGTTGTGGGGAAACAGTCACATGTGATGCTTCTGGGAGTGTGCACCGGGACATCATCGGTGGAAGGCAACGTGGCATGACTATCAAAGTTAGAGATGCATGTGCCGCCGGACCCAGAAAATTCTATGGTCATGAGTTAGCATCTACCGAGCATTTGCACATGCTGGGTATCTTCCAGCACTGTATGTATATTAATTTATTTTGTCCTCACAGAAGCCTCCCAAGGTCGGTGATATCATTGACTCAATTTACAGAGGAGGAGGCTCAAACAAAAAGACTTTAAATCATACGTCCAATATCGTCCAGCCAGTAAGAGTGCAGGGGTCTGTTTTGGGGGGAGCTTGCTCTACCACAATAGTAAACTACATCCCTCTATAGAGCTAGCCACTGAAGCATTATCTATAATGGAGAAAACCTACCTAAATATCTACCATAAGGAAAAGAGTAAATATATTACAGTTTTCTCTACAGGGGATACTGGGAAGTTGTTCTTTCAAACAAAGGAGTTTGTTATGAAAGTGTACTGATATGTCACAATCTCCAAACTATGAAAATTTAAGACAGGAAGAGTAGAGCCCAGACCAGTATGCTACCATTTGTAGAAAAAAGTAATATAGTCATAATTATGCTGCATATGCATGGTACATAGCTCTGAGAAGATACACAAGAAGGGAGAAAACACAATGCACCCAGTCAGGGAACTAGGGAGAGGAGAGATGCTTCTCACTGTATGCCTTTATACTTTTAAATTCTGTGCTGCATATATGGATTATTTGCAAAGAAAACAATTTAAGAGAGCAAACCATACCTGCAAAGCACATAGTAGTTGCCTAATAGAAACCACAGCCCTGGATGTTTAATTCTATTATTAAATGTCCACTTGGTTTTAAAGCTATTGGTTTTTTATGAACGCTTCTCTCCTCCAGCGTCTAGCTCAGAGGCTGGCCCATCCTAGGTATTCTACAAATGACCGTCGAATGAATAAATAATGTGCATGTAGAGTTGAATCAAATGGAACTGATGTTCCCCTGAGGTTCCATTTGCAACTCACACACACCCAGGAGGGATGTGTACGCTCTCTCGAAGCCGGGCTCGTGAGGGGCCATGTTCTAGACCAAGAAGGGTGGGAGGAGAGCCAAGTTTCATGGTGAACCAAGCTATGGTTGTCAACATGCACTTGTACTTTGAACTTCCTCAGATTTTTCATTACATCATTGTTCCCAGCTGGGGGTAATTTTGTCTCCAGGAGACACTGGACAGCATCTGGAGACATTTTTGTCTGGGACATTTTTACTGGGGAGATGCTACTGGCATTTGGGAGTTAGTGGCTAGGGACCAGGCAGAGAAAGCCTGAGCTGTCATAACAGCTCTGGCCTTTATTCATCTGCCCTGGGACATACCTAGAACTTCTAGGTGTGTTTATTCTCATGCAGGGGATGCTCAATCTTCCTGAGCTTAGCAATCTTATTTTCACTGGAATCTCATCACTCAGGAGCCCAGCCAACTCTGTCCCACCTCCCTGCTGTGAGGAGCTGGGAAGTTGTTGAATATTTGGGAAAGAATCTTTCTGGGAAATGCCTCAGGGTGCTGGTGGAAAGTTCAGTTGTCCCCAGGGCCAGGAGCTCTCCCGGCAGAATGCTAGCTCTTGAGGCTTGAGAAACTGAGGGAAGATGAAAGTATCTGCATACTTCTCAGGCAGACCCCATCAGAAAGGAAGCGTGGCCCCAGATGGGGAAGAACCAGCCTCTTGGAAGAACGTGCATCTGCTCCCTTAGTCTTCTCCCACAGGCTGATGTAGGGGCAAAGAGGGCTGCCCAAAGATTCTCCCCCAGTCTGGGCATCCCAGGGGGAAACACAGGGCATCCTGGCTGCCCTCCTCAACCCCAAGATAGAGTTGAGGTCTGTTTGACCTGGGGGCATCCTGGGCATGTGTTGATACTCTTACAAGGAGAGTGGAGGCTCAGAGCCACAGAGTCAGTGGCTCTGTCCTGTCCTGGCTGCTTTCATGCCTGTGACCATGGGCAAGTCACCCAACTGCTCTGTGCCTCAGTTTCTTCCTCCGTAAAATGAGTGCATTACAGGGTTGTTAGAAGACTCCAAAGAAGTAATAGATGGGGACTGTGCTCAACTGTACAAATGGTCATTGTCATTCACATCCATACCCACCAGATTTCTGGCTCATTTTTACCCCGGTGGTTAAGTAGGGGCCAACCCAGTGGGCCGAGGCTTGGGGGCTAATGGCAGGACCAGGACTCAAGTTCTGGAAGTCTGGGGTCAAGGAAGAGAAACTGCAGTTCGTGTCGACGCTCAGGCACACGGACACGGTGAAGAAGAGATGGGTGAGGATGAAGCAATGAGATTCAGTTTTCCCACCTGGAGTATGACGTGGGCTGAAAATCTGGGATGGAGACAAACTAAGATGTTGACGATGGCAGGCTCTTGCTGGCTGCAGCTGCAGAGGTTAATAGGGAAGCTGAGCCAAGAGGGTCATTGAAGCCCGGACAGTCAAACTCCAACCTCATAGGAATTATTTCTCTGTTTGACATCATGCAGCAAGTGTTCCATGAGTGCTTATGTTCTGCTGCATTAAACCATGGCTCTGGGAAGATACACCGAAGTCCTAGTCCCTGGTACCTATCCATGTGACCCTATTTATACAGAAGCTTTTAAGGATGTCATTAGTTAAGACGAGGTCCTACTGGATTAGGGCAGACCCTAACCAAGGACCCTGGTGTCCTGAGACGAATGCTCTGTGAAGAACCAGAGGCACACATGCACCGGGAAGAAGGCCCTGTGGGGACACAGCCAGAGCTCCAAGTGACCCATCCGCAACCGCAGAATGCCATGGACTGCCCAGTCGCCATCAGAAGCTGGCAATCCAGGAGAGTCTCCCTCACAAGCACCAGAAGGAACCAACCCCGCGGACACTCTGACTGGGGACATCTAGTCTCCCAAACTGGGAGACCATATATTTCTGTGGTTGAAGCCACCAAGTGTATGGTGATTCCTTATGGCAGCCCGAGGAAAATAAAACCGCTTATCGTGAGTGGAGAGAGGACACGTGGGAACCAGCTTCCCTGGAGCAGGGCCCCTCCAGCTTCACAGGAGGGGCTAGTGGGGGAGTAAGTGGTACCTCGGATGCAGAGGGAGGAGGCCAGGGGGCATTATTACGATGCTTCCTGCTGGGCAGAGCCCAAGGCTGCCTTGAAGCCAGTACCCTTTTATCTGCCAGGAAAGCTGCTCTCGGAGAGGGAGTGAAGATTTCATCTGACAAGCCCTGTTCTTTTTCAAACCACGTGGATAATTACTCAGAACTCTATTTTCTTCCTGGCTTTTGCAAATGGATTTTTGCGGTGATGTTTTTTTTTCAGACATTTTGGCAGCTCTGAGAGGGGAGATAAAAGAGCCCATTAATGCCAGCATGTGTCTATAGGGATGAGGAAGTGGTGAGAGAAGGGAAATATCCTTAATTAAAGCAGGGAAAAAACAGAAGTTACCTGGGTCTCTAAAATGCTGTGGTGTTGGCAATCCATTTCCTGGGACCTTTCTTTGCCTTTTCCAGGATGCACCTTATTCTGTTGGATGAATTCTTCCAGTCTTAAGACCTAAAATAGAAGAAAAGAAACACTTGGTAATGAAACAGAGTCCCATCTCCTGGTGGGGTCATTAATCTGGGAATTCTCCAGGGACAGTTGGTTCTGGGGACAATGCTGCATTAGTTCCTAAACATGTTTCTGGAAAGGCCATTGCTAACCGGCTGGCTGCTTCATCTTCCTAGAAAAGAGGAGCCTGGCAGGTGTTTAGTGTTCTATACGTCCCTTTAAATTGTGGACATAAATGCACCCATATGGGAGCTGTGGGGTGGCTTTCCTTGGCTTTCATACCATTTCTGGAAGATCACTCTTTCTTTTTTTTTTTTTAAAGTTAGTTGGTAAAGAAAAGAATAATATTTAAGAATTAAACTGAAGAAAGGTACTATTAAAGTGTGCAGTCCTAATTAGGATGATGAGTTCGCTAACTTTAGGGTATCAGTGAAACCGACTGGCTTCTCGACTCTAGACTTTGAGAAGAACAAGGCAAACAACCATAAAGAGAACTCAGATGTTGCTAACAAAGCTTTGTAGGAAACCTAACACTCCTTGGGCCCCATGGTGGGTATGAGGAGGTAAGGAAGAGGGACAGAGTGAGAGCAAGATGGTAAGAGAATAAAATACAGCCCACGTCTTCCAGGAGCTCTCATCCTTTGAAGGAGGCAGCAGGTGATTGCAGGGACATTCAGAAGACAAAATGATAACAGAACCATGAATAGTGTGTTTGCTCTGTGCCTGGCACAGACCTAAGCATTTTACAGTATAAAGATGTTTAATCCTCACAACTACTGTGAGACACATGCTACTGCAGGGAATCTACAGCAAAACACTCTTCCCAGGGGAGTCCAGGGCACTTTACGGGCACTGAAGGATGAATAGGAGTCCGTAGGTGGTGGGGTGAGAAAGGACATTCCAGGCAGCAGGAGTAGCAGGTGAAATGGCAGAGGGAAGGTAGGATGTGCATGAGGACTGGAGGGAGAAGGGGTGGGAGGAAAGAGAGTCCTGGGCAGTAGTGGTGGTGGCTTGGGCTAGGCCCCAATTATGAAAAACATGGAAATTAAAGATTTGGGGGAAGGAGGAGTGGGGCCTTGAGGAGATTTAGGTTTTAGAAGGCTAATCTGGAATTAGCTGGCCCAGGGAGAATGTGGAAGCAGGGAGATACAGGCAAGGCTCTTTCCAGACTCTAGACAACATCATAGAAGAAGAAGATCATGGAACTATTTATACTGCATCTTGTCAAGGCTTGTAAAATACTCAAATCGGAGCCCTATGCAATTGTTTATGCAACATCTACAAGAGGTAAAGTAAAACAGAGTCTAAGCAAGCCATCCTGGGGGTCTGATACAGGGAGAGGAGGGGACTGAGAGCCTTTAGTGATAGGACCCACAGGACTTGCCAAGTGACTGGATGTGATGATGGGGCAGGGCGGGGACTCCAGTGAGGAAGGAGGAGGTCAGGGCTGACTCTCCCACTTCTAGCTTCGGTGAGCAGGTGAACAGATGATGTCACCACTAGCGCTGTGGAAGAACTGGAGGATGAAAAGCAGGCCCGAGGAGCTTTGTTGAGCTCAGCCTCTGGCTCAGGCCAGCCATCCGCAGATACTCAGGTCCTGAAGGATCCTCGGTCATCAAAGATGCGGCACACCATGCTACAGGGAGTATTAGCATACTGGTTAAGAGCGGGTTCTTCAGAGCCCCATTAGCAGGGTTTGAATCCCAGACCTGCTGGTCATTACCTGTGTGGCTTTGAGGAAGTGATTTATCTTCTCTGAGCCTAGTTTACTCATCTGTAAACCAGAGATAATCATAGTACTTACCTTGTACCATGGTAGTGAGGATTAAAAGTTAATACACATAAACTGCTTAGGCAGTACCTTAACTAAAGTAAGCACTCAGCGAAATTCACCATTGTCATTTTTAGAGAGGCGTTCTCAGGGCATTTAGAGAAATAGTCGGCAGGGGGGCCCCAGCGTCCCATGTCAGAAGCATGACCGGGCTGGTCCCACACACCTATGGGAAGCCTCCCTAAGCTCCACAGAGCAGCGTAGTCCAGAGCCAATGTGAAAATTGACAGTACATCTCAACAGGGAGGGAGAGAGGAGGAAGAAAGAAACGGGCATCTTTGCCGTGCCGCCACCTTGGGCTGAGGTGGAACAGAAGCTTCTGGAACAGAGCCTTTCCGCCAGGACCACCCCTGCTGAGCTGCTGATATATCAAGCCCAATGCACAGCAGACTCCGCTTTTACAAAAATGATAACTTGTGACAGAAAAAAGGGTTGGAGAAAACCATAACGTGTACACACATCTCTCAGCTGAAGAGATAACCCATCACAATACGGCTGCGGCCCCTGAGCGTCGCCCCGATCCACCACCTTCCCTCCCTTCTAGAAACAACCCGCGGTTCAGATTTCCTTCTGTCATTCTCGGGCGTGTCTCCAGACTGGACTCCACCATGCAATTCTAAACAATCATACTGTTTTGCATGAGCTTCTAGATTCTTAAAAGCCCCCCCAGGAGGTTGTGGTGCTCAGCCAGGGCTGAGGAACCAATTTCATGGACTCCTGAGGGGAGGGTGGACTCAGAGCCCATGTGGAAGGGGCGAGAGAGGGCAGGGGGAGCAAGGAAAACCCTTCACAGTTTGGAGGGTCTACTGAGGCTCAAGAATGAAGCCTGTTCCCAGTCCCTCCCACGAGTTCCTCCCATAACATGGTCAACAGGTTTTTTATTTTTATTTTTATTTATTTATTTTTTTCAACAGGTTTTTTAAACTTTGATCTTGGTCTCTGGGTGGTCTGGACAGGTGGGCCCAAAGAGCAAACCGTGATGTTCAGCTGGGCTACAGGCATTCTCTGCTTCTTTCTCACTTGTCTGCCTCCTCCGTGCCTCCCCAGGCTGGCCTTATAACACAGATATGACTGATGGAGGAGAGAGTGGGAGCCCTTTATGAAGGCTTCTGGTTTCCTGATGAGGTGGGCAGGCCTGGTCATCAACCCCACCCTCCTTCTCCCCTCCTCCCTCTCCGATTTCCTGGTGTAGATTTGGATCTGACCATGGAGTGGTGACACAGTCATTTTCCAAGCCTGGGGCGCTCTGAGCTGACTTTCCCCTTAGATGCAACAGGCACAGGGTCTAGGGCCCATAATACTTTTAGGGGACACAACAATGTCTGAGTTTCTTTTAAAGTTAGAAGGTAAAAATACAGCGTGGCTATATTAATCTTTATACCAATGTGGTCATAAATATAATTTTTGATATTTTTCTTCAGTAGAGGAAGGAGCCCATGAAGACAAAAGCGCCTAATACCCAGGAAAGTGAGGAGGAAGAGAGACTGTGGGAATCTCAGATATACCAGTCCTGATGTCATTTAGCCACAGGATCCAACCCACCAGCGTACTGCCTCCTTTTATGCAAGACATTAAATGCCTCTTTGTTAAGCCTCCATAAATCAGGCTCTCTGTTACTCGCAGCTAAATTTATGCCTCATGAGACAGATTTCTTGTCAGGCCAAAGTCCTTTCCTTTCTTCCAAGGATGCTGAATGTATGGAAGTCAGGCCACTTTTCTATGCTTCCTGGCATCTCAGTTAGCCAAGACTCCTACCCAGACCGATCACTCCCAAGTACTGCATTAAATCGAGATTTACCTCGAGCAGAGAATTCTGGAGCTTCACATTTAGGGCTGCTTTCTCTTCTTCCAACTGTTTGATTTCATTTTCTGACTTCTTCTTCACTTCCTCCAACTGTGCTTCTACTTCCTAAATGATTATTAGAAGAGTTATTCACACAAGGCATGAACGCATGGACAGCACATGTACATATTCACACCTTGCCTTATCCCAAAGGGGTTCAAAGAAGCTTACAATAAAGGTTGCAGGATACAAAATTAATCTACAGAAATCCACTGCATTTATTTTTTTTTAAAGATTTTATTTATTTATTTCACAGAGAGATCACAAGTAGGCAGAGAGGCAGGCAGAGAGAGAGGAGGAAGAAGGGTCCCCCCTGAGCAGAAAGCCTGATGCAGGCCTCGATCCCAGGACCCTGAGATCATGACCTGAGCTGAAGACAAAGGCTTTAACCCACTGAGCCACCCAGGCGCCCCCAAATCCATTGCATCTCTATCCACAAATAATAAGGCAGCAGAAAGAGGTAGTAAATCCCATTTACAATTGCACTAAAAAGAATAAAATACCTCGGAATAAACTTAACCAAGGAGATGAAAGACCTGTACTCTGAAAACTATAAAACAGGGGCGCCTGGGTGGCTCAGTTGGTTAAGCCACTGCCTTCGGCTCAGGTCATGGTCCCGGAGACCCGGGATCGAGCCCCACGTCGGGCTCCCTGCTCGGCGGGAAGCCTGCTTCTCCCTCTCTCACCCCCCCTGCTTGTGTTCCCTCTCTGACTGTATTTCTCTCTGTCAAATAAATAAAATCTTTAAAAAAAAAAAACTATAAAACAATGATGAAAGAAACTGAAAACAAGGCAAACAAATGGAAAGATAGTCCATGCTTATGGATTGGAAGAACAAATATTGTTAAAATATCCATACTGCCCAAAACAATCTACATATTTCATGCAACCCCTATCAAAATACCAACAGCATTTTTCACGGAACTAGAACAAATAATCCTAAAATTTGTATAGAACCATGACAGACTCCAAAATAGCCAAAGTAATCTTGAAAAAGAAGAATAAAACTAGAGGTATCACAATCCCACATTTCATGATTTACTAAAAAATTGTAGTCCTCAAAACAGCATGGTACTGCCACAAAAACAGACACAGAGATCAATGGAACAGAACAGAAATAAACCCATGTTTATATGCCTCCTTAACAAATGGGGCAAAGAGTCTCTTCAACAAATGGTGCTGGGAAAGCTGGACAGCTACATGCAAAGGAATGAAACTGGACCACTTTCTTACACCATACACAAAAATAATACACAAAATGGATTGAAGACCTAAATGCAAGACCTGAAACCATAAACATCCTAGAAGAGAACACAGGCAGTCATTTATCTGACATCAACCATAACAATGTTTTTCTAGCTATGTCTCCTGAAGCAAGGGAAACAAAAGCAAAAATAAACTACTGGGATGACATCAAAACAAAAAGCTTCTACATGGCAGAGGAAACAATGAACAGTACTAAAAGACTTCCTACTGAATAGGAGAAGATACTTACAAATGATAGATTTAATAGAGGGTTAGTATTCAGAATATATAAAGAACATAGAACTCAGGGTATCTGGCTGGTTCAGTCATAAAGCATGTGACTCTTGATCTTGGGGTTGTAGGTTCAAGCCCCACATGGGTGTAGAGATTGCTTAAAAATGAAATCCTGAAAAAAAAGAACATAAAGCACCAAAAACCAAGTAATCCATTTTAAAATGGGCAGAAGATCTGAACAGACATTTCTCCAAAGAAGATATCCAGATGACCAACAGACACAAGAAGAGATGCTCATCATCAGGGAAATGCAAATCAAAACCATAATGAGATATCACCTCACACCTGCCAGAATGGCTAAAATCAAAAACACAAGAAATAACAAGTGTTGGTAAAGATGTGGAGAAAAATGAACCCTTTGTACTGTTGGTGGGAATGCAAACTGGTGCAGCCACTATGGAAAGCAGTATGGAGATCCTCAAAAATTAAAAGTGGAATTACATATGATGTAGTAATTCAACTATTGGGTGTTTACCCAAAGAATACAAAAGCAATAATTCAAAGAGATAATGCACATTACTTAATGAGCCAAATTAAGGGAAAGCCAAATTAAGGGAAGCAGCCCGTGTGTCCATTGATAAATGAATGGATAAATAAGATGTGATGTGTACACAACAGACACACACACACACAGGAATATTACTCAACCATAAAAAGGATGAAATCTTGCCATTTGCAGCAATATGGATGGATCTAGAGAATATAATGTTAAGTGAAATGAGTCAGAGTTAGAAAGAAAAATACCATATGATTTCACTCATATGTGGAGTTTAAGAAACAAAACATACAGAGAAAAAAAAGACAAATAAAAAATAGCCGTTTTAAAATTAACATACAATGTATTATTCGTTTCAGGGGTACAGGTCTGTGATTCATGAGTCTTAACCAATTCACAGCACTAACCATAGCACATACTTTCCCTAATGTCCATCACCCAGCCACCCCATCCCTACCACTCCTCTCCATGCCATCAACCTTCAGTTTGTTTCCTGAAATTAAGAGTCTCTTATGGTTTGTCTCTCTCCTGGTTTCATCCTGCGAAAAACAGACTCTTAACTAGAGAACAAACAGATGGTAACCAGAGAGGAGGTGGGTGAGGGGATGGGTAAAATAGGTGATAAGGATTAAAGAGTACATTTCTGGTGAGCATTAATATAGAGACTTGCTGAATCACTATATTTTACACCTGAAACTAATATAACACTATATGTTAACTACACTGGAATTAAAATTTTAAAAAATATCCATGGGGCACCTAGGTGGCTCAGTTTTTAAGCATCTGCCTTCTGCTCAGGTCATGATCCCAGATTCCCAGGATCCAGCCCTGTGTCAGGCTCCCTGCTCAGAGGGAAGCCTGCGTCTACCTCTCTCACTCCACCTGCTTGTATTCCCTCTCTAGCTGTGTTTCTCTGTGTCAAATAAGTAAATAAAATTTAAAAAAATATCCAGTGGAAAAAAGACAATCTCTTCAATAAAAGGGAAAAATGGACAGCTACATATAGAAGAATGAAACTCAACCTTCTTTTACACCTTACACAAAGATAAACTCAAAATGGATGAAAGACCTCAATATGAGGCAAGAATCCATCAAAATCCTAGAGGAGAACATAGGCAGTAACCTCTTTGACATCAGCCACAGCTTTCAAGACACAACTCCAAAGGCAAAGGAAACAAAAGCGAAAATGAACTTTTGGTACTTCATCAAAATAAAAAGCTTCTGTACAGCAAAGGAAACAGTCAGCAAAACAAGGAGACAACCCACGGAATGGTAGAAGATATTCGCAAATGACACTATAGACAAAGGGCTGATATCCAAGATCTATAAAGAACTACTCAAACTCAACAACCAAAAAAAAAAAAAAAAGATGATCACATCAAAAAAATGGGCAGAAGACATGAATAGACACTTCTCCACAGAAGATATACAAATGGCTAACAGACACATGAGAAAATGTTCATCATCATTAGCCATCAGGGAAATTCAAATCAAAACGACATTGAAATACCACCATACACCAGTTAGAATGGCCAAAATTAACAGGACAGGAAGCAACAAGTGTTGGAGAGGCTGTGGAGAAAGGGAAACCCTCTTACACTGTTAGTGGGAATGCAAGTTGGTGCAGCCGCTTTGGAAAACAGTGTGGAGATTCCTTAAAAAATTAAAAATAGAGCTACCCTATGACCCTGCAATTGCACTACTGGGTATTTACCCCAAAGATACAGATGTAGTGAAAAGAAGGGCCATATGTACCCCAATATTCATAGCAGCAATGGCCACAATTGCCAAACTATGGAAAGAGCCAAGGTGCCCTTCAACAGACAAAAGGATAAAGAAGATATTGTCCATAGATACAATGGAATATTACACTTCCATCAGAAAGGATGAATACCCAACTTTTGTAGCAACATGGACGGGATTGGAGGACATTATGCTGAGTGAAATAACTAAACAGAGAAATCTAAGTATCATATGGTTTCACTTACTTGAGGAGCATAAGGAGTAACATGGAGAACAGTGGGAGAAGGAAAGGAAATGTGAACTGGGGTAAATCAGAGAGAGAGATGAAGCATGAGAGACTTTGGACTCTGAGAAATAAACCGAGGGTTTTGAAAGGGAGGGGGTGGGGGAATGGGAGAGCCTGGTGGTGGGTGTTGAGGGCACATATTGCATGGAGCACTGGATGTGGGGCACAAGCAATGAATCTTTGCACACTGAAAAAATAAAATAAATTATTACTAAAAATAAAATTAAAATGATTGATTAATTAATTTTAAAAAGTCACTGGAATGAATAAATCCAGAGTTAGCAGCATTTTATATAAACCATTACATGATTCTTGGCACTGATTTACTTCTGAATCTCAGCTTTTACTATGACTTAAAGGAAATAACTACATAATTATTAAATTTTACTTCCAAGTTAAAAAAGAAGCCACAATAGTTATAAAATATTATAAGGAAACACAAATTATAAATAAACAATGGGGGGCCTGGGGGGCTTGGTTGGTTGGACACTGGTTTCAGCTTAGGTTGTGATCTCTGGGTTGTGAGATGGAGAGATGGAGGCCACGTGGAACTCCATGCTTAGCACACAGTCCTTTTGGGATTCTCTCCCTCCCCCTCCTCCCCTCCCCCAATTTGTGCTCTCTCTCTTTCTCTCTCAAATAAATACAAACTTTGAGGGAAAAAAAAGAAATACACAAGAAATTCAAAAGAAAACAAATGTTAAGATTATACCCCAAATCTGATATATATTGGGGTGGGAGAAAGGCAGACATCTGGGTTTAAATTTTACAATGTCAAGTGAGGAAAGAGAATGCTCATTGATGACCCAATTCCCAGTGTTCCAAAGTCAAAAATCCAACTACATTCTCAGATGCAGGGAAATATTAAAATCAGAGCAAGATTTTCCTCTGGTCTTCTCAACAGCTTCCATACTTCAGTCAAAATGACAGGGCTCACAAAGCTGCTTCCTCCATGGTCCCTCACCCCAGCTTGATGGCCTCACACAGAAGATCCAGACAGAGGAACATTCTGGGGACCATGTGAATGGCACAGCCTTTTAGCTGTGTGACCTTGAACACACTTCCTACCCTCTCTGTGACTCATTGTGTTCCAACCAAGCCTAGCACAGTTCAGGCCTGGTGAGGGATGGATAAATGATGAGTATGCCTATTATTTTGATAGATGCCCATCATTTCCGATCTAGCTTATTTTGGGAGAAATCTTCTAAATATCTAGAGAAGCAGACAAAATATCCTGTTCCTCTTAGCAGGCCTTTAGAAGTAGATAACAGCTCATTCATTCAACAAATACTTAATTGAGACCTACCATGTGCCAAGCACTATTCTCAGAATTGGGGATAAGAACACACAAAATATCTATCTACTCGCTAGGAGCTCCCATTGGCATAAAAGAGGCATCAAACTCAATAGGCACAACTTAGTAGATGCTACACTGGATGGTGACAAGTGACAAGAACAAATAACAAAGCAGGAATGGGGGCTATGGAAGGTCAAGGGGTTGGGTTCAGTTCACATAGGTTGGCCGGAGAAATCCTTGGGAGAAAGCGACTCTTGAGTAAGGACCTGTGTTGTTAAGGAGGTTAAGCCAATGAGATGTCTTAGTGTGAGTACTCTGGGACCTTGGAAGGCCCTGGCATGTACAAAGGACAGAGAGGAAGTCTCTGTGGCTGCGGTGGAGTGACCAAGGGTGAAGGGGGTGGTGCGTGGCACTAGAGGACATAGGGAGACCACTGGAAGCCTCAGACGTTGTGGTAAAGACAGACAAGATGAAGGCCAACGAACAGCTGGAAAGAGGAATGACATGATTCAGTTTTAATGAGGTCACTTGGCTTCAGTCTTGAGGACAGACTGAAGAGGGCATGGGGCAGGCGGGGCAGCAGGCAGGCCAGTAAGGAGGCTGCAGCAGTAATCCTGGTGGGAGCCGAAGGAGGCTAGACCAAGGCAGCAATGTGGCTAGAAGCACAGATGTTTCTCAGTGTAGACTACAAGGGCCTGTCAAGGATAACACCAAGATTTCTAACCTGAGCAGGGAGAGGATGGTGTGCCATTAACAGACAGGGAAGACAGAAGAAGCACGATTGCAGACAGTGGGAGGAGCTCGTTGGGGACATTTTGAGTTTGAGACCTCTGTTAGATGTCCGGTGTGCATGTGGACACAGGGGTGTGGAAATCAGGGGAGACTTCTGCATTGCCAATGTACATTTGGGAGTCATCAGCATACAGAAGGTATTAAGCCATGTGTTTTGATGGAAAAAGCTAGAGAATATAATAGGAGAGATTCAAGAACAGATTCAAGAACACTCCAGCACTTCTGAAGTTGAGGTTATAGTATCTGAGCATTAGCTGGAGCTCAGTTCTTCCATACTGTCAATTGATTATAGACCTTTGTGCTCCCATTGTGAGTGGACGGGCCTAGTAATAGCAGCTGACATTTACTGAGTGCCTACCATTTGCCAGGTCCTTTCCACAAATACTCATTCCAATCTTTATGGAAACCCTATTAACCAGGTACTATTGTTGAAGTTCCTTATATAATGAAAAAAATGAAGCTTAATGAGGTTAAATGACTTGCCCAAGGTCATGCAGCCAGTAGGTGGAGAAGATCTGAACTGAGGAAGGCTGACTGCTTGGCTGCACTTCTTCCCTGCCATCCTAAGGGAAGTGTGGCATCTAGTACAAATGCCTGACTAAAAGGTCTTCCCACCTCTGTGACAACAAAGCTGAAGGAGGCCTCATGGGCAGGCCCCCGATTCTTCCCAAAGCAGGGTGAAGGAGCTGGAAGTCCAGTCTTCAGGAACTGAAGCCTTGCTCTGTTCCCAAGAAATGACGTGCACTTGAGCTGAAATATGGGAATGTGGAGGGCATGGCTTGTGTGATGGGCGATGCCTTGGGGTTAAATGGAAACCCGTCGTTCACTCATTCAACTAAGGAATATTAACCAAATATCTATTATATGCCAAGTCTTCAAGGGGCTAGAGATACAGTCACTGTGTGCTGGTAATGTTAAACAACCGGCTTCCAATCAATCAATCGATCAATCAAACTGATTTATAGCATTTGTTGATTTCCAGGGTATAAGTACTTCTACTGTGGCCGATTTCAAGTTACCATGATGTCACTGAACAGAGAGCTGGGAAAAGATGTGACAGCTGCTTCTCAGGAGTCAGTACAAGTTGGCTCTGAAACACCACTGGATGTAACAGGGTTCCCCAGAGGAGAAAACAAGTAGGAAATAGCTGAGTGCAATGAAGTGTAGCGACAGCTATGCTAAAGTAGGATAAGCAAAAACTAGACAAAATGAGACAAATGAATTTGGAAGTTGGGAGGGAGTGATCCTCCTCAAGGGTGAGCTAGGCATTAAGGCCAAGAAGGAAAGGATATGGAATGAATGGTGACCTAAAGGCTGGAGGGCAGAAATGAACAGGGGAGTGATGTGGGGTGAAGCAAGAGAGATAAACAGGAATCCAACCACATAGGGTCTTAAAAACGACGTGAAGGAATTTGAACTACTGCATGAAGATGATAGGGGACCTTGGGAGAGTTTGAAACCAAGGTGGAGTTTTCAGAAGATCTCCCTGGGAATGGAGACTGGATTTAAGGAAATGGGGAGAGGGGACTCAGGGAGACATTGTATGGTCCAGCAAGATGGTGTGCGAGTGGACCGTGTGCTACCAGCAAGGACAGAGGGAACTGGACATATTCTAGGGCCATCAAAGAAGTGTACGAAGGGGTTTGATGACTGATTCAATGTGATGCACCAAGAAGTCATGTCTGACTCCCGGGTTTCTGACTTGAGCATCTAAAGAGATACTGTGATCTAACGAGATATTGATCACCTGGAGGAGATCTGTACGGTTTCTGTGGGGCCAAGTGACTGGCCCTAGGGTCAGTCACCTAGAAGAGTAGAGGGATGCAATTCGATTGTAAGGTCACATGAGGTGGACACTTAGCTTCGGTATCACCTCTTCAATAAATTTCTGATCCCTTTTGCAGGAGTTGGTGTTTGGAGAGTTCATTTGCTAAAAACAATATATAAATTATCCTTCTTCTCTAAAAACCATCAGAAACAAAGCAAAATTCTGATTTTTTATTTTACTGATGAGCTTCTGAGTCACTGAAGCTTTTGTTGAATAAAAGTTTTGTTAAACATATTTTCTGGTACAGACACTCACTAACTCTGCCAAAACGTGCTCACTGTCGTGACAGTGTAGACGCCTGGGAGAAAGATTCATAGCAGAAAGCAAGGGCCCTTTCTAATTTTACACAGCCTAACTTCCCAGAGTCCTTGTAATCAATCACAGCTTCAGCTGTTGCCTTGACAAATGGACCTAAAGTAAAAAAAAAAAATGTCCCTACAGATGGACAGATCTGACCTCGTTAGTGATTTTTGGCATCAGGAAGCTTCATTTTCGATGCAGAATAATGTGGTTTTCTGTCAGAAGATGAACAGTTCTGGGTCGCCTTCAGAACACAGATTTGGAGGAAAGCATGCCTATATGTAGCTCAGTCCAAAGTGACCCTGAGGATTTCAACAGGAAATTTTAACACTCTCCTAGCTAGGCAAAGAGAAAAAACACAACTACAAGGACACGGACATGAGGGAAAAGGAGACTAGTGCTTTCAGATCAAAAATTGCAGCATCCCATTCCATAACTGGAAGAGGGTTCCATGGGCCATTAATTTACAGAAGTCACAGAGCACTTCCAGAAACTGTTCTTCTGAACTCTCATCGTACTCAGGGAAAAAGGCTTTATTGCATCCATTTCACATGGAAGAAATCCCACGAGGTAAAAGTAGGACTCACACCCACCCTCTGTTTCTTTGTCTAGATTGTCTACAATTACAGATAATTTAAAAAATAGATAGATGGAGTTTGATTGTAGTTGCACGTGGCGATAACTTAAACAAATAAACTTTTAAAAAAGGAGAGAAAGAAAGACACATGAAGGAGCCACAGTGATGAGAACAACAAATGAGCCAGAACAGAATATTAACACAGATTTCAATTGGTGCTTTAAAGGGAAACACACTGGGAGGCCTTGGTGGCTCAGAGCATTAAGCGTTGGAACTTTGTTTTCAGCTCAGGTCATGATCTCACGATCCTGAGATTGAGCCCCAAGTCAGGCTCCACATTCAGTGTGGAGTCTGCTTGAGATTTTCTCTCTCCCTCTTCCTCTGCCCTTCCCCCCTCTCGCACACTTACCGTTTCATTCTCTTTCTAAGGTAAATAAATATAATATCTCTTTTAAAAAAAGGAAAACAAAATATATTAACATTTTTCTCAAGAAGAAAAATTACCATTTGGAATCCCTCTGCCTGCTGTTCCCCCTGCTTGTGCTATCAAATAAATAAATAAATAATCTTAAAAATAATCTAACAAGCTAACATTCTTAATGCCCAGCATCCAATCAAAAATTACTAATGGAGACCTGCAGGCGTCTGACCTGAAATGCCAATGCTGGGGAGTAGCACAGAGAACCAGCAAGAAGGACATGAGGAGAGAGCCACCTCGCCCCACCAGCCCTGCTGGTCTGAGGAGCTGGGCTGGAAGGCAGGTAGGATAGGGGCCCACTCTATATCTGTGTGAAGTTCCCAGAGACTAGAAGGCACTTGCCATATGGGACTGTGGGAGATGGGGCTTCATGATGCCTGACACCTGTGGTCTTTTTGTCCTGAGGCTCTCTGCCCCAGGAACTTGTCTCCATTTGGATTCAATGTGTAGTTCACCCAACAACAGAGCAGGCCCACACTGGGTCCAGGGGAGTGCCCTGACCTGTTCACAGGCACAAAACTTTAAAGTACAGGTGCTGAATAAACATTTGGGGATCAATGTTGAACCCATGGATGAATAGCTATTGTTCAAATATTACTCTGTACTGAATAGCACTAGATTTAGTTTGACTATTTAAATCTGATCTGCCCTAAAAAACAATGCACTTGTTAGTATGAAATAGCTACGGGCACCAACAAGATTGAGGGGTTCAGTCCCTGTGCCCACCAAGGTCCCTTTCTAAAGAATGGATTGCAGTCAAGTGAAGCAATCACAATGGCTCTAAAGCCGACTGAGACCACTGTGTGAGTTCAGGGGATGAATGGGCTGGGCTAAACTATGAGCTACTTTGTGGGATGTGGCTTTCTCTGTGGGGCCTTGCAGGGGTATCACCGGGAGGTCAGGGAGTATGAAGATGGGGAAGGGCACTCCAGGGGAGGAGGCCAGCAAAGGACAGGGTGACACAAAGGCCTGAGAGGCTCTCCAGGGTCAGGCAGAGTGGGAAGAATGTATCTGGGAAGCTGTAAGCCCCAACAAAACTTGGCAGGATACAGCAGATATGCTAAGCCCTTGCTTGCTCAGATTGCCCGGTGTGTGTTGGGAGTGTGTGGTTGTGGAGAAAGGCAGCTAGGTGTTCAGGCATTCCAAACAGGGAGCTCAGGAGGACAGCTGGGGTGTACAATCAGGGTGACAGACATTCTGAGAGGAGGGAGGACACTTTAGTTTGGGGCACAAGCAAGTGGGAGAATGGGGCCACTTGCTGACGGGGACTCAGGGTGACCTCCTCTGTGAATTTGTGGACCATTGTCCCAGAGCTTTTCCTTCATTTTTCACAGTGGGAAACATATCTACAAAGGTTTCTATGAGAGCTGTGCATTCAGGCTCCCTTCAGGCTGACTGTCCTGCAACAGCCCCAGAACGCTGTTTCCTGCGGGCCAGCCCAGAGCGGCTCTGCAGCTGCCCTGAAGCCACCCCTCCTCCCCAGCCCGCCACCCTGCAGTCCAGTCTTCCACACTGAGAAGTATGGCACGAACTGGGTGAGCTCATCTTCAGTATTCTTTTGTGGAACTGAAATGCCTAACTTTGAGATTGTGGTTCAGGCCGTTGCTTACATTTCAAAAAACCCACTTCTGTGAAGGAAAATTTTCAGGGTTATTTTCAGCAAAAGAATTGTCCAAAGATAATCTTCATTAGTCCTGTGTGAATGAGCTCCTCTGTCTGTGGAGCCAGGCATGATGGGGCGTTTCTGCAGACATTCTGGGTGTGGAATGATTCAGGTTGAAATGCCTGATCCCTGTTTTGGGAAGCATGAGGATACTCCCCTCATTCTTTCTAATTGGGGGTGATGTGAAAAATCAAATTACTGCAGCAGTTCTGTGTCACCAGAGTTCTTCAGTGCTGGGGAAGGGTTGGCCTTGGCTAACCTGAGCAGGAGGGAACCTGTCGGGAACCAGGTACTTGGGCCAGGCCTCAGGATGGTCCAGAGTGGCTACCTGGAGGAAAAAACCCTCCATGAGACTCCTGGTTCTGGAGTCGCTGGCAAGCGTCCACATCCCTGAGGGACTGTCTAGGTGGATGTGGGAGGACCCCAGGCTGACGTGGAAGGAAGGAGAGACTGACCTTTAGGGCTTCTAGGTGGGCCGATCATTTTTCTTCCCCTCTAACTACACTTTGGTGATAAGCATTTGGGGATCAATGTTGAACCCATGGATGAATATCTATTGTTCAAATATTATTCTGTACTGATAGCACTACATTTAGTTTGACTATTTAAATCTGATCTGCCCTAAAAAACAATGCATTCATTAGTATGAAATAGCTACAGGCACCAACAAGATTGAGGGGTTCAGTCCCTGTGCCCACCAAGGTCAAGGTCACTGAGGGCAGAGGTCATTCCCAAGTAGGCAACTGGGGGTAGTGGGTAAGGACGGGAACATGTGTCCCATCTCATGTCAGTGCAGTGTGCCAGCCCATTGGTAGAGCCAGTCTATCCATCTTCAGGGTTTGAATCTCCACCCATGTTCCCTTTGGGGGTAGAGGAGGGTATTGGGTGGATGAGGCCTAGGTTGAGGACTCTAGTAAAACAGGGCTATTTTGATACAAGTTTTAAGAAAGTCCAACATCAATACCAACCATCCCAGTATGCCCATTCCTACTGATTTCCACCAGCATCCACTAAATTTCTCAAATATGCTAACACACAAAAGCAGACATTTTCTGAAGACTCCCCACTCCCACCCAGAGTTTTGGTCACTACAAAGTTCTCATCCATCCTTAGGAATAAATTCAGCAAACAACATGTTTTTAGTTGCCATATGCCCTCATTGCTGCCTGCAAGGAAAACACCGTGATGATGTGCCTCTCCAAACAGTTTTGTCCACTAATTTCCCAGTCATGTCTGGCCAGGCTGAGCAGTTGTAGTTCTGGCCAGGCTTTGATTTGTTCCTTCTGGTTTGGGCACACAGCTGGGTCTGCACTTGCCAGTCACACTTCTATAGATGCACCACCCACTTACACACCAGATTTAGGAAGATCCAGAGTATCAACATAACACCCCAAATATCTAAGGTATAATTAAGAAGAGTCATACCAAGATCCAAGAAAATGTCTTGAGCAAGTTAGATAATCCTAAGACCCTCAACACTGAAATGAGTCAGGTTTTGGGATTTCCTGATGAACGTTAAAGTAGCCATCATAATAATGTTTCAAGAAACAATCATAAACATGCTTGAAACAAAAAAGAAAAATAGTCTCAGCAAAGAAACAAAAGAATTCAGCTGAAAATTAAGAACTGAAAAAATACAATAACTGAAATTTAAAAAACATGTAAATGGTTCAGTATAGCATAATGGAGAGGGATCTAGAGGAGAGGCATAAACTTGAGGACAGAACAATAGAAATTACCTCATATGAACAACAGAGAAAAAATGACTGGAAGAAAGAAAAAGAAAAAGGAAAAAAGAACAGAACCTGTGAAAACGTAGCTAAAACTTAAACATTTATATGACTAGAATCCAAGAACAAGAAAAGGAAAAAAAAGTGGGAGTTAAAAAGTATTTCAAGAAAAAATAGGGGATGCCTTGGTGGCTCAGTTCGTTAAGCATCTGCCTTTGGCTCAGGTCATGCATGGTCTCAGGGTCCTGGGATTGAATCCCGCATCAGTTTCCTTGCTCATCAGGAAGGCTGCTTCTCCCTCTGCCTGATGCTCCCCTGCTTGTGCTCTCTCTCTGACAAATAAATAAAGTTTTTTTTTCTTTTTTTTTTTTTTTAAGGATTTTATTTATTTGACAGAGAGAAACACAGCCAGAGAGGGAACACAAGCAGGGGGAGTGAGAGAGGGAGAAGCAGGCTTCCTGCCGAGCAGGGAGCCCGAGGTGGGACTCGATCCCAGGTCTCCGGGATTATGACCCGAGCCGAAGGCAGTCGCTTAACCAACAGAGCCACCCAGGCGCCCCATAAATAAATAAAGTTTTAAAAAATGGATGATAATCCCCTAAATTTGGCAAAAGATATAAACCTAAAAATTCAAAAAACTGAGCAAAAACCAAATGATAAACCTAAAGAAATCCACACACATGTTACAGACTAAATGGTGTCCTCCCTAAATTCCCAACTTGCAGTTCTATACCCCCATGCATTTGGAGGTGGGGCCTCTGCAGGTAATTAAGTTGAGATTATGTCATGGGGGTGGGACCTTCAAGAAGGGGTGACCATCCTTATACAAGACAGCAGAGAGCTCTTGCCCTCTCTCCATGCACATGCACAAAGGAGAGGTCATGTGATCCCACAGTGAAAAGGTAGCTGTCTGCAAGCTAGGAAGAGGGCCCTTCACAGAAAATGACCATACTGACAGCCTGATGATGGATCTCCAGCCACCAGAACTGTGAGAAAATTAATATTTATTGTTTAAGTTCAAAGGGCTTGGTGAATTCTTAGACATGGCACTAAAAGCATGATCCCTAAAAGAAAACACCTGATAAACTGGATTTTATCAAATGTAAAAACTTTGGGGTACCTGGTGGTACAGTTGGCTAAGCATCTGACTCTTGGTTTCAGCTAAGTCATAATCTCAGGATCATGGGATCAGACTTTGTGCTCAGCATAGAGTCTACCTGAGATTCTCTCTCTCCCTCTCCTTTTGCCTTCCCCCTCAAATAATAAATAAATCTTTTCCAAAAAAAGTAAAAACTTTTACCCTACTAAAGATCCTGATAAGAGAATTAAGAGAGAAGCCACAGAAGAGGAGAACATATTTGCAAACCACATATCTGACAAAAGTGTTTATCTAGAATATATAAAGTTCTCTCAAAACCAAACAGGAAAATAACAACAACAACAAACCCTGTACTATCCAAGTAGAAAGTGGGCAAAAGACATGAACAGACATTTTACCAAAGAGAGTATACAGATGGCAAATAAGTACATGAAAAGATATTCAACAACATTAGCCATTAAGAAAATGCAAATGAAAACTGTTATATCACTACCCACCTGTTAGGATAGCTGCTTAAAATAAACAGCGAACACATCAAATGCTGGAAAGAATGTGGAGCTCTCATTCATTACTAGTGGGAATGTAAATGCTACAGTTGCTCTAGGAAGATAGTTTGATAGATTCTTCAAAAGCTAAACATAAATCCTACAACCCAGCCATCATGCTCCTGGACATTTATCCCAGAGAATGAAAAATTAAGTTTATACAAAACACCGTGCACAAATGTTCACTGCAGGTTTATATTTAATAGCCTTAAGACTGGAAACAACCATAATTTCTCCCAAAGGTGAAGAGGTGAACAAACTATAGTATGTCCATAACATGGAACCCAACTCAGCAATAAAGAAGAAAGAACTATTGATGCACACAACTTGGATGGATGTCAGGGGCATTATGCTGAGGGAAAACAAAACAAAACAAAAAACCGAACAGCCTCAAAAGGTCACTGCTGTCGGATTTCACTCATGTAACATTCTCAAGAGAACAAAACTCTCAAGATGTAGAACAGATTGGCAGCGCCCACAGGCAGGAATTGTGGGAGCAAAGGTTGGTGCATGAGGGAGATCTTCAAGCTGACAGAGCAGTTCTGCACCTGGATTGTGCTGTTGCTTATGTGAATGGACACAATACAATGATAGAGCCAGACTGCACATGCTGATGTTAGTTTCCTGGTGTTAACACTGTTCTGCAGTGATGTAAGATGTTACCACTGGGGTAAAATGAATGATAGTTGCCTTTATGAAGGGATCTTTCTGTACTACCTGCAGTTTCCTGTGGATCTATAAACCTATCATCTATCCATCCTAATGCTATACCTGTCAGCATGTCCCAAAATAGCTCCCTAAAGCTAGCCTTTCCACTCTGGCTCTCTGGAGCTCAAGGTTTCTCTGTGGGCCCAATGGCCCCATTCTGTGGGTGCCAGGCAGTGGTAGAGGAGGAAAGAGGGGTCTAGTACTAGGTTGTGGCTGGGCAGGTGCTGGGCTGGGGCAGTCCAAGACCAACAGAGCAGAGAAGGACAGGCAGCATCTAGAGCACCCTCCTCTTAGAACTGATGCTCTGCTATCAGGAAGGGAAAGGCCAGGATAAGGTGCCAGCTTACAGTGAACCCTCCCATCCACCTCAGGACCCCATCTGTTCCCTGATCCTGCAGATCCCTTCCCCAATTTGCCATCCCCTGCCTCCCATTCTCCCTCTGACCTCCACTCCCACCTGAGTTGTCTGCGTTTTACAAATGAAGGAATGAGAGAAGTGGCAGGTCACACCCCCAAAGTGGTGTCCTACCCCTTCACCTCCAGAAAGCTGCTATGTCTGGGGACTTGGGGGGACAGGTTATCTGGGTCTGAGCAGCAGATCAAAGGATTTTCTCAATGATGGATCATGGAAATGATCCACTTGCCCCTCAGGTCCCAGGTACCTAAACTCTACCATCCTCTGGCTTCTACAACCAACAACCCTCAAAATGGCTTAGACACCAGTCACCTTAGAAGCATAAGGTTGCCTCTCTCACACCCAAATCCCCATCAAGTTCACCCTGCCACCTCCCCAACCAGCTTCTTTACAACTCTTCTTAGTTTATCCCAGGTTGCTAGGAATACATTGACTTGAACACCCACCCCCAGGAGCCACAAGTTCAGGCTCTCCACTTCCACCTTGGTTGGAGCTGAAGGTGGGTCCCAGCTCATGGGGATTAATCCCTCCCTTGAGCTCCCACCCCAGTGCCCCTGGAGCTAGAGGGGCCCAGTCTGGAACCTGGGTTTCTTCCTCCCTCCCCACACCCCAGCATCCAATTCATCACTAATTCTCAGCTCTGCCTCTGCCCACAGACACCCTACAGTTTCCCAAATACACCTGTTCCCACCTGTCTCCTGCTCAGCCTTGTTACCTGCCTCTAGCCCCACAGCTAGAGCAGCCAGAACAAATCCCATGTCTCTCGCTGCAAATCCTGGCTTCTTTGGCCTACAGCATGCAGCCCACCATCCTGCTCCTCTCCAATCTCTACCTACCACTCTTACCCCACACTGCTTCCCCCAGAGACAGGCTATGCTCTCCTCCTCTGGTCTTCTCCACCCTGGTCTTCACCTCACGTGTGCTCTTCAAAGGCAGGAGTCTGCAGATGAGAAGCACCCCCTGCTGTGGCCAGAGTTTGCAGCCATAACTTCAGGGTCCAAACCCAAGTTTTGCCACAAACTGGCTGTGAGACCTTGGAGCAGAGATGGTCTCTGCAGAATTACCTGCATGAGGATGTTCTGCTTCTCCTTTTACTATGAAAATGGCACCCACCTCAAAGGCTGGCTTTCAGGTCTAGAGAAGTCAATGTGTGTGAAAGTGTTTGACCAGGATGGGAAGGCTATGCTCAGTGGCAGCTCTCCATGGAGAGCCATGCTCACTGTCTGAAGAATACAGTGACTCATGAGGCATGGTGGTATCTGCAATTCCAGTGCATGCACTGTGATCACCCAGGGATTATTCATTTTTAAATAATTATTTTTAGAGAGGGGGGTAATATGGCGGAGAAGTAGGAATCTACTCTGGACCCTATTTTGACCAGTCCCCTGAAGTGAGCTATATATCTACCAGAACACTCTGAACACCCATGAAATCAGCCTGAGACGTAAGATTATACACTTCTGGATCTTTACAGGGGCAGAGGATCATCAGTGGGGAGGGTGAACTTTGCCTGGATCATGGTTGATATTTTCAGTTATACATCCCCTCAACCACTTCTCACTAGAACGACTAGAAGGAGCAACCCCCAACAGAGGAAAAATTCAGAAACTGTGACCTCTGCCACAGAACTAAAGGAAAAGGACATAAGTGAGATATTGGAAATAGAATTCAGGGTAACAGTTATGCAGACAATAGCTAGGTTGGAGGAAACCATTAGTGGCAAAATAGATTCTCTAAGGGCAGAAGTGAGAGCTGATCTGGCAGAACTTAAAAATGCTATGAATGAGATCCAATCTAACCTAGATATTCTAACAGCTAGGATAAATGAGGCAGAAGATCAAATTAGTGACTAGAAGACAAACTAATGGAAAAGAAGGATCAGGAGAAGGCCTGGAATAAACAGCTGAGAATCCATGAAAACAGAATTAGAGAAATAAATGATGCCATGAAATGATCCAATGTCAGAATTATTGGGATCCCTGAGGGGCTGGAGAAAGAGAGATGATCAGAAGATATAGTTGAGCAAATTCTAGCTGACAATTTCCCTAATGTGGGGAATGAAACAAATGTTTGCATCCTAGAGGCAGAGAGGACACCCCCATGATCAACGAGGGTAGACTGACCTATTGGCATGTAATTGTGAAACTAGCAAATTGTAAAACAAGAGAAGATATCTGAAAGGCAGCTAGGGGGAAGATATTCCTTATGTACGGAGGAAGGAATATCAGAATAACATCAGACCCCTCTACAGAAACCTGCCAAGCCAGAAAGGGCTGGCAAGACATATTCAGGGAACTAAATGAGAAGAATATGCAGCCAAGATTACTTTATCTAGCAATGTTGTCATTTAGAATGGATGGAAAGATAAAGCGTTTCCAAGACTGGCAGACTAAAAAAATATGTGACCACCAAACTGGTCTTACGAGAAATATTAAGGGGAGTTCTATAAAAGAAGAAAGACCCCAAGAGTGATATAGAATAGAAATTTACAGAGACAATCTATAGAAACAAGGACCTCACAGGCAACATGATGACAATAAAAACATCTTTCAATAATCACTCTCAACGTAAGCAGTCTAAAAGCTCCCATAAAATGGCACAGGGTTACAGACTGGATAAAAACACAGGACCCATTAAAATGCTGTCTACAAGAGACTTATTTTGAACCTAAAGATACACCAGATTGAAAGTGACGGGATGGAGAACCATCTTTCATGCCAATGGGCCTCAAAAGAAAGCTGGGGTAGGAATTCTCACATCCGACAAATTAGATTTTAAGCTAAAGACTGTGGTCAGAGATACAGAAGGACACTACATCATTCTTGAAGGGTCTATCCAACCAGATCTAACTATTGTAAATATCTATGCCCCCAACATGGGAGCATGCAACTACATAAACCAACTGTTAATCAAAATAAAGAGACATATTGATAAACATACGTTAATTGTAGGAGATCTTAACATACCACTATCAGCAATAGACAGATCATCTAAGCAGAAAATCAACAAAGAAACAAGAGCTTTGAATAACCCATTGGACCAGATAGACCTCACAGATATAAACAGAACATTCCACCCTAAAACAACAGGATACTCATTCTTCTCGAGCACAAATGGAACTTTCTCCAGAATAGACAACATACTGGGTCACAAATCAGGTCTCAACCAATATAAAAAGATTGAGATTATTCCCTGCATATTCTCAGACCACAATGCTTTGAAACTGGAACTCAATCACAAGAAAAAGTTTGGAAGAAATTAAAACACTTGGAAGCTAAAGACCATTCTGCTCAAGAATGTTTGGATCAACCAGGAAATCAAAGAAGAAGTTAAACCATTCATGGTAACCAATGAGAATGAAGACACATCAGTCCAAAACCTATGGGATATGGAAAAGGTGGTCCTAAAGGGGAAATACATGGCTATCCAAGCCTCACTCGAAAAAATAGAAAAATTCCAAATACACCAACTCTCTCTATACCTTAAAGAACTAGAGAATCGACAACAAATTAAGCCTGCCCCATTCACAAGAAGAGAAATAATTAAGATTAGAGCAGAGATCAATGAGTTAGAAAACAGAGACACAGTAGAACACATCAACAAAACTGGAAGTTGGTTATTTGAAAGAATTAATAAGATTGATAAGCCACTGGCCAGATTAATCCAAAAGAAAAGAGATAGGACCCAAATTAATACAATTATGAATGAAAGGGGAGAGATCACAACTAACACCAAGGAAATAGAAACAATCATCACAAATTATCATCAACAGCTATATGCCAGTAAGTTAAGAAATCTAGAAGAAATGGATGCATTCCTGGAAACTATAAACTTCCAAGACTGAAACAGGAAGAAATTAACAGCCTGACTAGACCAATAAGCAGTAACAAGATTGAAGCAGTGATCAAAAACCTCCCAAAAAACAAAAGTCCAGGATCTGATGGATTCTCTGGAGAATTCTACCAAACATTGAAAGAAGAAATAATATCTATTCTCCTGAAGCTGTTTCAAAAAATAGAAACAGAAGAAAAACTTCCAGACTCTTTCTATGAAGCCACCGTTACTTTAATCCCCAAACCAGGCAAAGACCCCATCGAAAAGTAGACTTTCAGACCAATATCCCTGATGAATATGGATGCTAATATTTTCAACAAGATACTAGCTAATAGGATCCAACAGTACATTAAAAAGATTATCCACCATGACCAGGTGGGATTTATCCCTGGGAAGCAAGGGTGGTTCAACATTTGCAAATCAATCACTGTGATAGAACAAATCAATAAGAGACGAGAGAAGAACCACATGGTCTTCTCAATTGATGCAGAAAAAGCGTTTGACAAAATACAGCATCCTTTCCTGATTAAAACTCTTTAGAGTAAAGGGATAGAGGGAACATTCCTCAACTTTATAAAATTCATCTATGAAAACCCCACAACGAATATCATTCTCAATGGGGAAAAGCTGAGAGTCTTCCCATTGAGATCAGGAACACAGGATGCCCACTTTCACCGCTATTGTTCAACATAGTACTAGAAGTCCTAGCAACAACAACCAGATAACAAAAAGAAATAAAAAGTATTCAAATTGGCAAACTCTCTTCACAGATGACATGATACTTTATATGAAAAGCCCCAAAGACTCCACCCCTAAATTACTAGAACTCATAGAGCAATTCAGTAATGTGGCAGGATACAAAATCAATGCATGGAAATGAGTTGCTTTCCTATATACTAACAATGTAGCTGTAGAAAGAGAAATTAGGGAATTGATTCCATTTACAACAAAAAAACCAAAGCTGGGGCCATGATGTTGCCTGATTTCAAGCTTTATTACAAAGCTGTGATCACCAAGACAGCATGATACTGGCACAAAACAGACACAGAGATCGATGGAAGAGTGGAGAGCCCAGATATGGACCCTCAACTCTATGCTCAAATAATCTTTGACAAAGCAGGAAAAAAATATTCAGTGGAAAAAGGACAGTCTCTTCAATAATGGTGCCGGGAAAATTGGACAGCTATGTACAGAAGAATGAAATTCGACCATTCTATTACACCACAAACAAAGATAAACCAAAAATGGTTGAAAGACCTCAATGTGAGACAGGAATCCATCAAAATCCTAGAGGACAACATAGGCAGTACCTCTTTGACATCAGTCACAGTTTTCAAGACATGTCTCCAAAGGCAAAGGAAATAAAAGTGAAAATGAATGTCTGGGACTTCATCAAAATAAAATGTTTATGCACAGCAAAGGAAATAGTCAACGAAACAAAGAGGCAACCCACAGAATGGGAGAAGATATTCACAAATGTGGGAAGACCAGTCGTGAGCCTGGAGAAGTTTAGGCAATGATTTCTCCAAGCTGGCCTGGGTCTCCTCTGGAACTTGCTCTCAGCCTCCTCTGCATCTCAGGCTGTGTCCAGGGAGGCTTGGCTCTCGCAAGGTGTTCTTTAATTCTTGTGACACCTGTGACAAAGCAGATTTCTCAATCTTTGGTTTTCTTCTTCACATGTTAAAAGCAAATATTTTAGCTCAGACACTTTCTGAAAGGGAGATTTATTCCTTTCCCTCCTTGTATTAAAATATTCTTTCATAAATTCAGGCTTTCTGTTGAATGTTGATGAAGATTTATTGTGTGTTTCATTTCCAGGGGCAGCTCTTTCAGCTTTCAGTCTATCTCATTTAAGTCATGGTGTCTTTTGCTCCCTTTGAAGAAAATTCCCCAAAAGATGAAGGCTCCCCAAATGATGTGCCACCAGGATACCAGGCTGGAGTTGGTCCCAGGCCAGAGGGCTGAGGGCCATGGCCCACCAGTATGTCTACACAGTGACCTAACATGGGGACTGCAGTCTGAGTGATTCCTAGCCCTGCTCAGGCCTCAGCTTTCAGCCACAACTCAGTGACATTTGGGAGCCAGCCTCCAACAGAGGGAGGAGGCTCTATCTTCACAGACAGCCTCTGTCTTGGCTCTTCCCCTGGAAGCAGATGTCCTGGGGACTCATTTTCCCTGCACTAAGCTCTTGGTCAGCCAGGCATCCAAGGGAATCTTTGGCCCTCTGCTGAGGTGGGTGGAATTCCTGACCTGTCGAGTATCTGGTAGACTCATTCTCCTTTTGCTGAGCTATAGTAACAGGGCTCTCCGTTGGTCAGGTGTCCAGGGACTCTTTTGCTCTGTGGTGAGCTGGGTCAGAGGGCTCCCACTTGGAGGGTTTGCGTTCAGTTCATTGTCCAGGGGACTTGCTTATCCAGTGTTGAGTGGGGTTGGAGAATTCCCCGGGTGTCCCTGGGCCTCATTTATCCTGTGTTGAGCCAAGTCAAAGGTCTCCCAGTCATTTGTCTATACAGGGGCTCATTTCTCTGAACCAATCCAGGTTATAGGGCTCACAGTCAAAAGGCTCCTACATGCTGGTGTCTGGGAGACTCGCTTTGCTCTATGCTGAACTGTGTCAGTGGGCTCACAGTTGTCTGGGGGGCCAGAGGACTCATCTGACATTTGCTGACTGGTAAGTGAGCTTCGGATCTGCAGCGTGTCTGGGGAACTTGTTTGTCCTTTGTGGCACTGGGTGGGATGGCTTCCAGCTGGAGGGCTCCTAATCTGTCAGATTTATGGGGAATTCAGTTGCCCCATTCTAAGTGGGGTCATAGTACTCCCGGTCCAAGAGCACCCAGTCTGCTATCTTGGGGACTCTTTGCCTTGTGCTAAGTTGATTCAGGGAATTCCCCATCAGCGAGGTGTCCAGGGAATTAGTTTGCTTGCTGAATTGAGTTGGTGGGTTCGTGGTGGGCCCAGTGTCTAGGGGACTCCATAGTCCTATGCTAAGTTGGTTCAGAGAATTCCCCATTGGCCAGGGGTGGAAGGTACTCTATTACCTTGTGCTGATCAGGTCAGAGGGTTTGTGGTCGGCTGAATGAATATCCAGGGGATTAGTTCACCCTGTGTTGATCAGGGTCACTGGGCTTCTAGTCAGAAGGCTCCTGATTGGCCCAGCTAGAAGACATGATTGCCTTGTGCTCTGCTGGGTTGGAGGGTTCCTGGCTGGCTCAGTGTCCAGGTAACTTGTTTGCCCCATGTTGAGCTGGGCCAGAGGACCTGTGGCACAAGGGTGCCCAGTGTGCCACTGTTCAGGAGACTCATTAGCCCTCTGTTGAGTTATCCAGGGGTCCAGGAACCTTGATTACGTTGTGCTGATCTGGGTCAAAGGTCTTGCTATCAGCCAGGTGTCCAGAGGATTAGTTTACATTGTGCTGAACTGGGTCGGTAGGCTCCTGGTGGGCACAGTGTCCGGGGGACTCCATAGCCTCGAGCTAAGTTGGTTCAGAGAATTCCCCACTAGCAAAGGGTCTGGAGACTTGTCTTGTGCTGATCTGGGTGAGAAAGCTTGTGGTCAGCTGGGTGTCCTGAAAATTAGTTCACCCTATGATGAGCTAGGTTAGAGCTCCTGATGTGGACTCAATTGTCGAGTTGCCCTGTGCTTTGCTGGGTTGAGGGCTCCCAGTTGGAGGGCTCCTAGTTGGCCTAGTGTCCAAGCAACTTGTTTATCCTATGCTGAGCTGTATCAGAGAACTTGTGGTACAAGGGCATGCAGTGTGCCCACTGTCCTGAGGGGACTCCTTAACCTTATGTTGAGCTGCTTCAGATAATAACCCATCGGCCAGGGGTCGAAAGGACTTGGTTGCCTAGTGCTGATCTGGGTCATTGGGATTCTGGTCAGAGGGCTCCTGGTTGGCCAGTGGAAGGTTTGATTGCCCTGAGCTCTGCTGAGGTAGAGGGCTCCCAGCTGGTCCAGTGTCCAGGCAACTTTTTTCCACCATGCTAAGCTGGATTAGAAGGCTTTTGGTACCAGGACAAGCAGAGGGATCATTGTCCTGGGAACTCATTGGTCCTATGCTGAGTTGGTTCAGAGAATTCCCGCTGGCCAGGGTTCCAGAGGACTGGCTTGCCTTGAGCTGCTGTGGGTTAAAGGGCTTATCTTCAGCCAGGTGTCCAGGGGAATAGTTAGCTCAGTGCAGAACTGGGTTGGCGGGCCCCTGCTGGGCCCAGTGTCTGAGGGGAGTCCATTGCCTTGCTAAGTTGGTTCAGAGAATTCCCCATTGATGGAGAGTCCAGGGGACTTGATTGCCTTGTGGCTGATCAGGGTCAGTTGGCTCCTGGTTGAAGGGTTCCTGATTGGCCCAGCTGGAAGACTTGATTTCCCTGTGCTCTGCTGAGTTGGAAAGTCCCTAATTGACCCAGTGTCCAGGCAACATTTTTGTGCCATGGTGAGCTGGGTCAGAAGGCTTTTGGCATGAGGGTGCCCAATGAGCACACTGCCCTGGGGACTGGTTAGCCCCATGCTGAGTTGGTTTAGAGAATTCCCCATCAGCCAGGTATTCAGGGACTTAATGGCCTTGGGATCATCCTCATCAAAGGGCTTGCCATCAGCTAGGGGTGTAGGGGATTAGTTTTCTCTGTGCTGAACTGGGTTGGTGGGCTCCTAGTGGGCCCAGTGGTCTGGGGGACTCCACAGCTCTGTGCTAAGTTGGTTCAGAGAACTCCCCATTGGCCTGGGATCTGGGGGACTGGTTCACCTTGTACTGATATGAGTCTGAAAGATGGCAGTCGACTGGATATCTAGGGGATTAGTTCATCCTTTAATGAACTAGGTCACTGGGCTTCTGGTTGGCCTGGTGTCTGGTAGACTTAATGGCTTTGTATTCTGCTGAGTTGAGGGCTCCCAATTGGAAGACTCCTGGTGGGCCCATTGTCTAGGCAACTTGTTTACCTCATGGTGAGCTGGGGCAGAATGGGGCCTAGTGGGCCCACTGCCTTGTGGACTTGTTAGTCCTATGCTGAGTTGGTTTGGAGAATTCCCCATTGTCTAGAGGTCTAGGGGACTTCGTTGCCTAGTGATGATCTGGGTCAGTGGGCTCCTGGTCGAAGGGCTCTTGGTTGGTCTTGCCAGAAGATTCAATTGTCCTTGGAGGGCTCCCAAGTGGGGGCTCCTGGTCAGCCTAGCTATCCTGGAGACTTGTAGCCCCATGCTGAGTCGGGTCAGAGACATTTCCCTTAGCTATATTTCTGGGAGATTCTCTCACTCTACTCTGTGGGATTGGTATGCTCCCACTTCGCCATTATTTAGAGAACTAGTTTCTCCTGTGCTGACTCTGGACACAAGGCTCCAGCTCAGCATAATGTCCAGGGGAGCCTCAGGACATGCCACTGACTTTCCCACACTGGGCCAGGTTATGACCCCAGAGGACTAGAGGGGCTCTGCCCAACTGGGTGAGGGTCCACTGAACTGTGATTCTGAGCCGCTGATTCTAAAGCACATCTTTCTGCCAAATGGGACGGAGTAACCGGGTGGTCTGACCAGCCCTGCAGGGGGGCCTGTGTCCAGCTGGTGCTGAGTGCTGGTATAAGGACTCATGGGACCCCAGAGAAGCAGAAAGGTAGAAGCACTCATGAACTAGAGTGAAGAGTGTGGGCGAGAGGATGGGGCAGGACCAGTCGGGGAGAAGCCATTTGCAGGAACAGGGAACCCCGAAGAGTACCCCAGTTACAGTGGCTGAGTACTGGGCTTTTCTAACAGCCAGGCTCCATCCTAATGCCTCCTGAGCGTACACCTGCGCCCCAGCCAATCACCACTGGGCTCTCAGCTTGGTCTTGCTCATGTGGCCAATCACCAGGTGGTTCACACTGTGGCGCACCTGATGTCATTGGCTGGGCTCCATGTTTTTAAAGAAAAATACGTTAACTTGTTTTGAAAAGAAACATTACTATTTGGAATGTATTTATAACAAAGTTTGTGGTGCAGCAGCAAGAGTTAATGAGTACAAAGTCAAAAATGTCACTTAGAGGCACCATCAGCAATCATAATAACACCAGTATTAGTTAATACATGGGGCAGTAGACCCCACGAAGGATCATACTTCAGTAGAAAAGCTAAAGTGGTACCAGAGTAAATACTACTCTGAACTCATTTCAGAGTAGTTTTTTTTTTTTTTTAAAGATTTTATTTATTTATTTGACAAAGAGAAACACAACAAGAGAGGGAACACAAGCAGGGGGAGTGACAGAGGGATAAGCAGGCTTCCGGACCAGCAGGGAACCCCATGTGGGACTCCATCCTGGGTTTCCAGAATCATGACCTGAACCGAAGGCAGTCGCTTAACCGAGTCACCCAGGCGCCCCCCATCCTAACAACGTTTTAAAAAGTCTAGAAAACAGTACCTTTTAACAATAAAGAGAATAAGTCTGGCAAAGATTCACAATTTAACTGCTTGCCCAAACAAAATTCAGGACTCAAAAAGGGTGGTAACAAAATGCGGTCTTTCAAGAAGTCCACACTCTTAATGTCCAGCATCCAATAAAGCATTACTAAATATCCTGGGTGGCTCAGACGGTTAAGCCTCTGCCTTCGGCTCAGGTCGTGATCTCAGGGTCCTGGGATTGAGGCCCACATGTGATCTCTTGCCTACTTGTAATCTCTCTCTCTGTCAAATAAATAAATAAAATCTTAAATAAATAAATAATATCCAAAGAAGCAGAAAAATGGGACCCATAGCCAGGAGAAGACTTAACCATAGGGGGGAAAAAACCCAAATAACAGATGAGAATGCTAAAAGAGCAATTATAAACATGCCCAAGAATTAAAAGGAAAACATAGAATGAGGAGAAAAATGGAGACTGTAAGGATCAAATGGAATTTTGGAAATGAAAAAATAAACCAAATAAGCTTAAAAAATTGTATGATGCACATAAAGAAAAATGATGAATGAAACAGCAACAGGAACTTTCCAAACTGAAGCACAGAGAGACAGGAAACAAAAAATAAATGACCAGAGCTCCAGTGACTTGTAGAACAATATCAGAAGGAGGGGAGCTCTGAGGAGATGATGGCGTTAAAATTTCCAAACTGGAAAAACAATTTATAAACCCACAGATCCAGGACATTCAGTGAACCTCAAGCAGAAAAACATACATACAAAAAAAATCATACATGGCATACCATAATCAAGGTGTGGAGACCACTGACAAAGAGAAACTCAAAAGCAGTTAGAAGATGCGGGGGAAATAAGAGGCTGCCAAGCTTCCTTTAGAAGAAAATGCAAACCAAAAAATGTTGAATGACATCTTTTTCTTTTGAAAGAAAAAAAAAACCTGTAAACTTAGTATTTTATATCAAGCAAAAATAAAGGCAAAATAAAGACATGTTTTTCAGATATATAAACACAGAGAGACTTTGCTGTGAGTGGACTTATACCACAAGAAAAGTGAAAGGGAATTCTTCAAGCCAAAGCAACAAAGACTGTAGAAATGGGAAAGGATAACTATAAGATTATAATATAAAAATACAAATTATATAAGAAATATTTCTTTTCTCATTTAAAACTTTCCCCTAAAAAATAATTGGCTTTTTAAGGACATAGGAAAGCAATGCACTGTTGAGTCTGTAACCCCTCCCAGAGACAAAAAGGAAAAATGACTAATAACTCATTAGTGAAGATAAAAAAGGGAATATAAGAAATAAAGGCAATGAGTCAAAAATAAACAAAAAAAAAGAAGTAAAAAGAAAAGACAACAGATGTGACAAAGAAAAACAGCAAGACGGTAGACTTAGTGATAATTACATTCAATGTAAATGGTCTAAAGGGCCCTCAGAAAAAAGGGGCAGAAGCATGCCCCCACCCCAAACCAGGAGGGAAACAATTTATTTCTATGTTATTCATTTCCCAAATAGACTCCTGCCCCCTGATTAAAGGTGAAATGGGATTTCTACAGTCAGAGTCAGGCTTGGCTAACAGGTTAGCAGGGTAACCTGTAGCTCTGGGGCAGGCACTGTTCTTCCCACTGACTTTGACTCTGGATAGAAAGACTGTTTATCTATTTGCCTGAGGACTGGGCTTGTGTGACACCACACAGCTCATAGGGGAAGGGAGGAAAACACTGTACACAGCTGCTTCCTGCCCAGAGCAGGGTGGGAACCATGGGCTCTGGATTCAGGCTATTGGGGGTTTTTGTTTTGTTTTGTTTTTAAATTTATTATTTTTTTTCCGTGACCCAGCCACCCTCCCCCACCCCACCCCCCCAGCAACCTTACGGTTCAATCCATTGGGTTTTAATACTAGCTCCAGCACTCCCTGTCTGTGTGAGTTGATACATAACATCTTTGAGCCTCCGTTTTCTTACCTCTAAAATGTTAACATCTTTTGGGGTGTCTGGGTGGTTCAGTTGGTTGAAAGGCTGCCTTTGGCTCTAGTCAGGATCCCAGGGTCCTGGGATCGCGCCCCTCATCGGGCTCCCTGCTCAAGCAATGAGTCTGCTTCTCCCTCTCCCTCTGCCCCTCCCCCTACTTCTTGCATGCTCTCTCTCTCTCTTTCAGATAAATAAGTAAAATATTAAAAAAAAATTTTTTTATTCAAAAAGTTTAAAAAAAATAAAGTATGGACACCCATTTTGTAATCCTGTTGGGAAGATTCAATGTGTTCCTAAGAGTAAAGTGCTCTACAAAGTATAGTGGACACACCCAAAAAAATTAAAAATTAGAAAAACAAGTATAGTAGGCATTAAGCAATATTACATACATGACGTCACCCACTGCACACGGAAACTAATCATAGCCACTGTTTATTGAATTTCTACTGCATGCTGCACACTGCATGAAGAGTTTTTATATGATACCATAAGGAATCCACAGAACAAGCCCTTGAAGTGTTTATCCTTATTTTAGAAATCGTGTTTCAGAGAGGTTATTATACAGCTAGTGGACGTATCACCACTTCGACTTCGTAGACCATGACCAGTTTGGGTCTTTTGTGAGTTCGGTTTATTTACCCAACACATCCATTCATCAGGTACCTACTTCTCACCACTGCACAACACGGCGTGCCTCAGGGCTACAGGATCATCTTTCAGCAGAGTCAAAGCTGATAACGCACGCTTTTGCATGATAAAGGGTCTGTGTTCGCAGTGTTACTGATTTACACTTCATTCTTTCCCTAAAACATCACAGATGTTACTTGCTTTTCCCAGCAGTCCTGTGGAGACCAGGCTTTGCATTCCTTCTCAGCAGAAGGCTGCCCCCTCTGGTGGGAAGTTAGAACGGAGGGTGAGAATCTTCTCTCACTTTCACAAGCCACCCAGTAATTACGTGCACCTACAGATGATGCCCCAGGCACAGACTAGGCACAGATTGCCTCATTTAATCCTCACAGCTACTCCAGGAGGTGCTCTTATCATCATCTGCTTTATAAATGAGGAACCTCAGTCTTGCAAGATTTCCCTTGGAGGGGCCAGCGCCCAGTAACTCCCTGGGCTCAGGATGCTGGAGGGCGGCAGCAGTGGGATTTGGATCCAGGCAGTCGGCAAGGGCCTGAGTTCTTTCTCTGTGGTTTTGCTGAGGACAGTTGAATGCCCTCAATTAAATGCTCAGAGGATATAATTCTACCTCATGTCAAGGACTCTAGCCCCTGCCTGCTCACAGCCTTAGGGGTGTTCCCATCTCCTCCAAAGACCCTCAAGTCCCTTGGTCAGACAAGTAACTGAGATGTGCACACAGCAGGAGCTCAGTAAGTGTCTAAGGAAGGGAAGAAGAAATACAAGAGAAAAGGAGGGAGGTAGAGGAGAGGAGAAAGAATCTGAACAGAGTCTACGAAAAGGGATCCCACCTTCTGCAGCTTCCTCCTCTCAGCCTCCACCGACGAGCGAACAGACTTGATCTCTAGGGTGTGCTTCCTCACTAAGTCTTCCAGTCGCTTCACTAGCTGCTCTTTGAGATGTTTCTTCTCCTCTTCTGTCTGATGTTTGATTTTGCGAAGGTCTTCTTCATACTGTTGCTTCGTATATTCTGTCTCAACACTTGCCTCTTTCTTGGTCTATAAATAAGAGAAAGGGCCTTGTAAACCTGCCAGTGTGAGGTGAGGAGCAGGGAATCACCGTTTCTCTTTGGTACAACGTTTACAACATTTACACACTGGTTTTACTGCATGTAGCGCAAGGGGCCATGAAGTTCATAGGACTATAGATCTGATATTCATAAGAGCCTTCACTTCATCCACCATCAGCAAAATGTGTCCAACAGTCACGGGATCGGATATTCCAGCCCACTCTAGCGATGTCTAAAGAATTCTTTGTTAGTTTAGACTGGGGAAAAGATAGTGGGAGTCCTATGCCAGTTTCTGGTTTCCCAGGAGCCAATGATAGAAGGATGGAGAATTCTGCTATAACCTTAGTCTCCTAATTTTAAGTGGTAGGAAGTTAGCTGGAACTTCACACCCACACATACACCCCTAAAACCATGGGACCTGCTGCTACCAAGGGGCTCATAGTTGGGGACTGGTCTCTACCCATAGCTCATTCCAGCAAAGCCTCCTGTGACTTCTCCATTCCCAGGGCTGGGTCAGACACTACCTGTGCCTCTGGGCCGCCTTTGGTGCATGGACACCCCTTGGGAAAGTTTGGGTCCTGCTGAGGATGGAGACTGTGGACTTCCAGGTCATTCGTCTTTCCTAGGACTTCGTTCTCTGGAACTAGCTCCATCTTCATGTCATCTGCAAGCGTAAGTTTCAACATCATTTAAAATGCCCTTGACCTTGGCCTGTGTTCAAGGTCTTTTGCAGTCAGGTACCTACTCTGCTATTGACTATTCTGCTCCCAGCTCTCCAGTGGACTTCCTGCTCTGTGGCCTTCTAGCCCTCAAGTGTGGTTAAAGTGGTGATTGTCATCTTTGCTCAAGTAGCATCTTAAGTTCAAATAGTTGTCCTGTTGTAGCTTCTTAAACTAATCACCGTCAAAGTGTTTTGATCTTGCTTTCCATACACTGAAAAACCCATAGGGGTGCCAGAGTGTCTCAGTCATTAAGCGTCTGCCCTCAGCTCAGGTCATGATCCCAGGGTCCCGGGATCAAGCCCCACATCGGGCTCCCTGCTTGGTGGGAATCCTGCTTCTCCCTCTCTCACTCCCCATGCTTGTGTTCCCTCTCTAGCTGTGTTTCTCTCTGTCAAATAAATAAAATATTTAAAAAAGAGAGAGAGCGAAAAGAAAAAAACAGTAAGCATGTTCCTGGATATATATACATTTGAAAGGTTTAAATGTAAAAGATAAGACAAAAAATAACTGTAATTAGAATTGCTCACTGTTTTCTTCCCATATTCTTAGGAGGTACACCTGCCCCACTTTTGAAACCACTGCATGAAATCCTCTGCAGACTTCTGGTTCCAACTCAAACCTCTCTTCCTCCACACCTTTCCAGCCCACAGTGACTTCTTTCCAGGACAGCTTCTTTCCCCTGGTGCCTGGCCCACCTCATGATACCAAAGGATGCTCCAGGCTGTGAAGTCACTGTCCCATAAGCTCTCTGGGGGGCAAAGCCCATGTCTTGTGCCTTTGCTACATGTCCTAGTAGCAAACTGATCACATTGTAGGTATTCAAGAACTTGCTGATGAGTCTCCTCCTTCAGAGGAAGGCACTCTGGAGTCAGATGTACTGAGACTCTTACACCTGTTCTATCAATGGCCTCTGGCCTTGAGCTTCGCACTGGCCCCTCCATCGCCTCATCTCTTCATCCGCACCACGGGAGACACTGACCACGCCCACTCACAGAACTACTGGGAAGACCCAGTAACATCACTGTGTGAAATGATGGGAAAAATATGAAGTGTTGGTTCAGCGTGGCAGAGAGGCCAGTGCTGAGTCACTCAGGCATGCGGTGGGCCAGGTGAAGAAGTTTCTGGGGGCATGGGGTCCCGTTGCATCATGCCTTTTAGTTCTCTGCACTGTGGCAGCTCACCCATGCCCCACCTGGGTTGAGCTCACTCACCAGGGGTCAGATGAAACAGGGCGCCCCTCACTCTGATCCCTCAGCAGTCTCAGGGCTGCAAGCAGCACCAGCCAACCTGGAAGCTGTCCTTCTCTCTATTAAAAAATCCCCCCAAACCAAAAAAACCCACAAACAAAAAAACTGTTGCAGCGCCTCTCACCACTTTTCTGCATCACGTGTCGCTCCATCAGTCTGTCTTTGGCAACAGCCAGCTTCTCCCCAAGTTTTTTTGCAGTGGTTTTCAGCTCCGAGTTCTCCTGCCGAGCCTCCTTGAGCTGCACATCCAGGTCCTAAACAGACGGAAGGGGTCTCATTGCTCTGGGGACATTTCATGGTGGAGATGTGTAATGTGCACAGATCGGAAAGGTGGGTCGGTGCACAGCAGCCGCTCGTCTCTGGAATTCAGGGGCTCACATTCACCCAATCCCTATTCATCCTGATGGGCTGTGTGCCTTTGGGAACATTATTTAACCTTTCGGTCTTAAGGAGTAAATGAGATAAAGTGTCTGGGACAGAAAAAGTGCTCAAGGATTACTAAGAATACTAGCTGCTGCAACTTTTAGAGACAGGGCTCTGTGAGTGCGTGGGTTTGTCAGTGCTCTATCTCGTTAGTGGTCTGGCTCACCACGAAAGCCAAGTCCCCCGGATTTCCAGACAGGCAAGTTGCTAGGAAATGAGCAGGGCTTTAGAATGCCGCTGGCCCGAGTTAAGAAACTTCTGAGCTGTGTGCCTAGCGAGGTTAGCCTCTCCATTCCTAGACCAAAATTTCTTCTCTGTAAATTGTAAGTGTCTAAGCTCTCTGAGGTCGGGGGCCCAGTGCAGCTCGCCATGTGTCCCCTCCCCATAGCCCCGGGTCTGGCACACAGTAAAATTCCATAAGCATTTGCTGACAGAATGTAGTTGAACTCAAGGGAAATAAGAAGAGTCAGTTGGGTAGAAGTGAAGCGTTTTGCAGTGTCTGACAAATAGCCAGTGTTAAAATTAGGGATCATGTTTATGAACGCATTGGAAAGCTATCGAGAGACCCTGCTTTACCTGCGTCCTCTCCTTCAGCCTCTGGGCGTACTTCTTCAGGTCACTTATCTTGCGGCCTCTGTGCTCCAGATCGCCTTCCAGCTTCCTGACCTGGGTCTGCAGGGCCGACTCCTGGACCTGGAAGTTCTTGCGGAGGTCCGTCTCCTTCTCTTGCCACTGCCACAGGGCCTCGCTCACGGACTGCTGCATCGCCTGCCGGATGGCCTCGGTGTCCCGCTCGTAGGCGGCCTGCAGCTCCTCGGCCTTCTGGGCGTAGTCCTTGCTCAGCTGCTGGTTTTCCGCGCGCAGCCGCTCCACCTCCAGCAGGACCTCCCGCATCTCGTGGCCGTGGCCTGGCTCTCCCTTGGGGTCTGGGCCCTCCTGGGGAAGCCGGCCCCACTGGGGCGCCTCGTGGCTCGACAGGTGCCGGAGCCTCTTCTCGTAGTCAGCCTTGAGCTCCAGCAGCTCCTTGGAGAGGCTGAGGACCCGCTCGGCGTGCTCGGCCTCCACCCTCAGCTCCCTCTCTTTGGTCTCCTGCCTGCACGAGGCCGACTGCGCCAGCGCCTCCTGCGTGCGCCGCTTCTGCAGCTCCAGCGCGCTCTCCAGGGCCTGAATGCGCTGCAGCAGCGCCTCCTCCTCCGCGCGGCCCGGTTCCTGCAGGAGCCTGGCCCTGGCCTCCGCCACGGCATTCTGGAGCTCCTCCCGGTGGGCCTCGCGCAGCGCCTCCACGCTGGCCTCCGCCTCGTCCTGGCGGGTGTTGAGGGCGTAAATCACCTGCAGGAGAATCCGCAGAGCCGGGTTAGTGTGAGGAGCGGGGGTGCCTGCGAGGGCGCTGCGACCAGGGACGCGCCTCCTCGGGGGCCATGACTAGGGCGGACCCCCACCCGCCGCACCTGAGAAGACGGTGGGTGTGAAAGTGATTGTTAGAAACTGTCCCCAGGGGAAACCCGCCAGGAAGCAGGAGGTGCGACAGGAGCCCTGCGGAAGTCAAGTGAGGGGGTGAGGACACAGGAAGGCCACAGAGGGGATCCGTGGTGGAGATCCCCAGGGGACCTCTGGAGTGCTGTGGGAATCCAGTAAAGGCTGAAAGCTCCAGTGTGTGTGTGTGTGGGGGGGGCGGTAAGTACACTTGGGGACACATACACACACACACCCTCAAACAACAACAACAGCAACAAAACATCAGAAAATAGAATTCAGCAATATATAAAAAGGATTCTATACCATGACCAAGTGGGATTTATCCCAGGAATGTAAAGTTGATTAAACATCTAAAAATCAAGCACAAGATTGTGTCAACAGACAGCAAAAGCATCTGATAAAAACACAACACTCTTTTGTAATAACCACACTCAACAACCTAGAAATGTATCCAAGGTGTAAGACTGACTGTTTCTCCATAACTTCAGGAACAAGATGGGGACACTTTGTTAATACAAAAGAATGCAGGAAGTTGGGAGTGTGGTGGGGCCCAGCCACCGGCCTGAGCAACAGGTAGATGTTTACTGAAAGGGAAAAAAACTATAGATAGGACAAGCATGGGGAAGAAAATCAAGAATTCTGTATTGGACAAATTAAACTTGACTGCCTCCTGGGGCATCAAAGCAAACAGAGAAACTTCTGGAGCTCAGAAGAGGAAGCCTGAGCTAGAGATGAAGGGGATATAGAATCAGGATGGCTTTGTTGTTACTGTTGTTTGCTTGAGGAGAGCCCAGAGTCTATCTGCATACACACCCCCACCCCACAGGTGCAGGAGGGAAGGAAAGCTGGGTTAGGACTGGAGACTGGGGGAGCTCACCTGGCAAACGTGAGAAGGGGGCTTCTATGCTGTCAGTGAGGATCGAGGGAAGGTTCTTCACAGTGTGCTGAGCTGGAGGATGGAAGGAAAGGGGGAAGCATAGGAGGTTTGAGGAGGGACAAGGTGTGAACTAGTCTGGGGGAAGGAGGAAGGGAACTGTAAACTACAAGGTAGCACTGAAGTCTATGAAGCTGCAGTGAGCTCTCTGCTCTGGGCTCTCTTCCACGATGTTCAGCTGAGTGAGTTCAAGGAAAGAGAAGAAGAGGTTTGGGTCATCTTGGCCTGGAGTTTTACATTGTGATTGTGGCAGAGGGAGAGAAGGAGGAGACTGCAGACATGTTGTTGAGAGCCAACAAGCTGGAAGGAGGGGTAGGGGTAGTTTTTGGTGGTGACAAGGTCAAGGGTGTGGTGAAAGTGGAGAAGAGGGTAAGGTCGCTGGACAAGAAGGGGTCAAGAGATGAGAAATCAAGGGGTTGGGTGGGCTCCACGTGGGATGTTGAATTCATTGAAAATTACTGAAGAGGAGCTGGGCTGGTGAAGATAAGTGAAAGTCAGGGGCCAAACATTCCCTATCAGCTCCCCTGGGCACTGAATATAAAACCCAGTTTTATGCCCACCATGCAGTTTCACACTTACAGACCCTTAACTTTTGTGGGGTCTGTGTGTGTGTGTGTGTGTGTGTGTGTGCAATTGTGAAGCGGTTGTTGAAGAAGGCCAAATGGGACTAGTAGGGCTGACACCTGTGATACATTTAAGCAGTTTATCTCAAGACTGCACAACTTGAGAAAGAGGAACCATATATCCATCATGCTGCCTAAAATCTTATTTTTCAATGTCTACATGTGACCTAGCTATTGATGGGTTGTCTGTCTCCTTCCTTACGATGTAGGCTCTGTGAGAGAGGAGCTCAGTCTTCTTTGTTCATTACTGTTCTGGCTCGAGGTGGACTCTAAAAATATTTCTTAAATAGATGAGTGAATAAAGAAGTAATCAGAGCTCTGTCTTGAACGATGTATTGTAAAGATATGAGATGGCCTTGCCATCTTGTGAATTTTGGGGAGAGTAAGCACTGCCTTGAGAATTGTGAGCCTAACACGCTCCGATGGCAAGAACTAGGGAAGGAAGCCCCATAACCCTCCCAGGAGACCCCCCCCCCCAATGAAATAAAGCTGCTGTTCCCACAACTCTTCTTTCTCATCACGCTTACACACGATTTGGCCACCTTTGGTTTTGATGGCTTCTCATGGCTTGCATCTAAGAATGGATCCAGAGTAAGTGAATGCTGAAACTGTTATCTCACTGGCTGTCATTTGTGTTAATAATAAATACTATTTTTTCTGGAGTTTACTATGTGCCTAGCACAAGGCTAGGTGCTATATACACATTCAGAATCTCAGAAAATCCTCAGAACAATGTTACAAAGTTGGCATTGTTCTCCCCATTCTAAGAATGAAAATTTGAAGTTCAGAGAAGTTTAATAAGTTTTGCGAGGTTACAAGAGATGAGAAACTTTGACTCTGAAGCGCATGCTCGCTGCATGGAACAATACTGCAACTCACTCTCTCATTCAACCATTTACTCCTTATGCATTTCCTGCACTTCTCAGAAGTGCCGGGTTCTGTGAAGGGCATAGAACATGCTGATCAATAAGACAACTAAAAGTTGTGACCTCAGAAATGTTATACTTTAATGGGAGAGTCAGACAAGAATCTGTAAAGTTTGAGACACCTGAGTGGCTCAGTCACTGAGCATCTGCCTTCGGCTCAGGTCATGATCCCAGAGTCCTGGGATCGAGCCCCGCATCGGGCTCTCTGCTCAGTGGGAAGCCTGCTTCTCCCTCTCTTACTCCCCCTGCTTGTGTTCCCTTTCTCACTGTGTTTCTCTCTGTCAAATAAATAAATAAAATCTTTTTTAAAAAAAGAATCTGTAAAGTTTCAATACCTTGTGATAAGTGCTGTGATAGAGATCAGCACCAGTTACTATGGAAACACAGAAAAAGGTGTCAGGAAAGAAGACTTCCCAAGAAAAGTTAGCCTTGCCTACTTAACCGTGGGGTGACCTGTTTCCTTTTACATGTCAACCTGCATATGGGCAAGAACAATATGACTTCTGTGTGCTGTCGTGTAGCACTTGGGAGGAAGTGGAGCACATCTAGGTCCATAATAAGTAGATCAGTATGATCCTGTCACAGGTCATCAAGGATATATGCTTTTTAAAAAAGATTTTATTTATTTATTTGACAGAGAGAAACACAGCCAGAGAGGGAACACAAGCAGGAGGAGTAGGAGAGGGAGAAGCAGGCTCCTGGCCAAGCAGGGAGCCCGATGTGGGACTCGATCCCGGGTCTCCAGGATCATGACCTGAGCCGAAGGCAGTTGCTCAACCAACTGAGCCATCAAGGCGCCCCAGATTTATGCTTTCTTTCCACAGAGTTGCTACCACAAAACAGCCACTGAGCAGAGACCACATTTCATAGCCCCCTTGTATATACATGAAACCATATGGCTAGTTATTGACAATGGAATATAGCCAGAGGTAGTGATGTCATCTTGGGGCCAACACTGGGGTTAAGGTGATGAGGAGGGTTAAGAAAGGGGCATGTATGTTCCGCGGTTTCTTTTTCTCATCTGCAAACTCAACAGACAAGACTCAGAGGCTTTAGAAGAAGGTAGAATATAAGATGGAAGGAACCCGGGTCCTCGATGTAATGAGTAGTAGGCCATCTACCCACCAGGAGCGCCGGCACTGATCTTTGAATCACTATATTGTACACTTGGAACTAATATAACCCTGTATGTTAACTAATTGGAATCAAAATAAAAACTTAAAATTAAAAAAGAGAGAGACTTGATCAGTATAGATTTGAGGCTATCTGGATCATTAAATAAGACCTTGTGAGAATGAAAAAAAGAAAAAGGAAGAGGTCCAACTTTACCTGTGCTCTCCATACTGATACTTAATCAATATGTCTCATAATCATTCCTTATTCCTTTTCCCCATAGGGACTATTTCAGTTCTCTACCACATTTCAGAGACCACATCTCCAGTTCTTGGCCCATTCCTACTCTCCTCCCCCACAGTGTTGTCTCTTCTTTTTGGAGGAGGAATAGTTAAGAGCTTGGGCTCCAGGGCTAGCTAATCTGGGTTGGAGTTCCAGCTTCACTGCCTTCTAGCTACTGACCTTGGGCAGTAATTCCACCTCTCCAGAGCACAGCTTCCTAACAGCAAAATGACATTAACAACAGCAGTGTTATCCTGAGAGCCACATGAGACAATGCACAAAAACACCAGATACCCAATAACTGCATAATTAATGTACCTGCCATCCAGAGAAAAAAAGACTTGGATTATTCATCATGATCTGGGAAAAAGCCATAATATTTTGTAGGAATTCGTGCAGTTTGGGGACTGAAGTAGACTGGTGCAGTTAAGGAGAGAATGGAGGGCAGGGAAGGGGAAGTGATGGATGAGGGCCATTCTGCTCCAAGGTCACTAGTAAAGGGAAGAGGGGTAGAGCAGGTAATGGGCAAACAGGATCAAAGCAAGTATGCAGGGGCACAAGAAAAAGGCAGATGAGAAGAATTTTTTAAAAAGGAACAGATGCAGGGTAAATATTTTATTTGGAACTGTTGGAAAAAAGAAGGAATTTCTCCTCCTGTATAAAATGGCCTTTAGCTCCCTACAGACAGTAGAAACTTATCTAATTCATGTTTCTCCCTGTGCACCTTGCACCGCTTGACTGTTATGGCCCTTTCTTATCCGGTTTTGGACACTTAGGTGCTAGATATTGAAGTCACATGTGAGTTTCCTAGAGTAGGGACACCACGGACCCTCCACAGGGCCCTTTATATATTATGTAGTCCCAAGCACCCAGTCTGATGCCTGGCCTGATTCAGATTCTCAGAATGTTTCCTGGTAAATAGAAAGAGGACTTTGTAAGGGGCGGTGAGAGATTGAAAGAATAAGATTCAGGAAGGGAGATGGGCAGGAGCAGAGGCCCCGAAGTGGCAACAGACAGGAAGAAGACAAAGTTAGCAATGAAGACTAGGCTTGGAGTCTCCACTGAGTGCAGATCTTGTTTGTCAATCAATATATGGATCGATCGTATTTGCTAGCTCTCTGGCCTTGCATGTGCTGGCTTGCTGGGTCTCAGGGTCCTCATTTGTACAAGTGAGAGAGAGAATAAAGATCCTGCTTTGTAGGTGACTAAAGGATTAAATGACCTATTGCTGTAAGACATGTTGCATAGGGCCTGGTTCATAGTAAGTGATATAAGAAAGATGGGGTTTGGAGCCGATGGCCAAGAAAGAATTCTTAAGACATCTTTGGTGCACGAAGGTGGTTTTATTAAGCATGGGTACGGGACCGGTGAGCAGAAAGAGCTGTGCTGGAGTCATGAGGAGTGGCTGATTATATACTTTCAAGTTGGGAAGGGTTTACAGATAGTCTCTAGGGAATTTTGGAAGCAAGGTTTCCAGGATCTTGAGGGAGCTAGCAATTGTTGGAAAAGGTCATTTCTTCCTGCCCAGTGAAATCCTAGTCATGAGACCCTTGAGATGAGTTGGTGAGTCATATATTTGGGGGATGATTGCCAACATGGATCTTGGGTAGTAAAGATAAAGGAAGTTTTCAAAGGAATTTTTATATGTTAAAGTGGCCTTTCAGGAATCTGGGGGGGGGGGTGCTGAGATTGCCTTGTGCCCTTAGCAAAGTATTTACATCAAGGCAGCTGAGTCCCTAGAGAAATGTCACTCTGCCTATTTCAAGTACTTGTCAGTGGGCTATAGGTAGTAAGGAAATCTCTCTTTTCTTTTACCTTTGTTTCCCACATCAGTAAGCCCCCGATGAGACCCAGCTCTTTGTGTCATGGTTGTCCAGAGGGCACTTTAAGCTGGACAGAGGTCTCGGTGCCAATGGCATTTCTCTTAAGGAAGGCAATGTGGTAGGAGCAGTGGAGCTGGCTGGGTCCTCTGGAGTGAGAAGGACTGACTGACACTTGCCTTCCTTGCAGCAGAGATTGCTGGTGTGCCCAGTATCTGCTTCTCTCCTTCCTCCTTAAAAACAGAAGCCCTGATTTTTCCATGGGCAGTTGGCCCATTTCTCAGCTTCCCTTCCAGCTCTCAGCAGCCATGTGACCAAGTTCCGCCCCACTGGAGAGAAGTAGACCTGTCATTCCTTTCTTCCAGGATGGAAGGGTTCTTACCTGGGCTCTTACCTCTATGGCTGAGCAGCCCCTCTTGGACCACACAGTGGACACCAGAGACTGAGGCCGGCAGCAGAGTGAGCCAAGAGAAGATAGGGTCTCTGATGCCCAGCAAGGCCATGCCAACCCTGGACTGGCTCCAACTGGACTGTGTCTGGGTTTTCTGTCACTCTCAGAAATATATATAAATATATTAAATAAATATATATATTTCCTAACTCCTTTCTTTTTAAAAATTGTTCAAGATCTTTAACTTCCTGGGGCTCACTTTCTTGCCTCTAAAACAGACCTAGGTTTTTTTTAGGATCTAATAAGATTACACATCTGAGGAGTCTGGCCCATAGTAGGTACTCATTAAATGTTTCTTTCTTCTCTATTCCCACACTCTGCCCTCAGAATGAAAGGGCTCCTTTTGGACGCACAATCTGCTCCTCCCACACTCTCGGCCTCCCTTATAAATCCACCTCCTCGGTAAGAGGCCGACTTCACAATCCATCAAGAGACATGAATAATTCAGCAGCCAAGAGAAATACTGAACCAGTTCTAACATCTTCCCAAGGGTTTTAGAAATACACTGCTAATGGTTTCAGTAGAGGGCCTGTGAACGTCTTAGAGGTCTCAGAGGTTGAGAACTGTAGGTTTAACAAAGTTATAATTGATGTATTATGTGCATGAGATCTTAAAGAAAGTTTTCCATCAAGTCTGGCAGCCGGAGTCACAAGTGAAATAAAAAAGGAAGAAAGGAAAGACTATTTATTGAGTGCCCAAAGTGTCAGCTCACTGGCCCAGGTAATTGATTTAGGACTTTTCAATTAATCTTTTAACAGTTCTACAAAGTGAACATTCTCAAGCTTAGCCCTATTTTGCAGATAAGGAAGCTGACACTGGGCATCCTAACTCCACATGCAGGGATGACACAGCATGGTGCTCTCAAGGAGGCTTTACTGGGGCTACTGAGCTGGGTTCTTACCATAGCTCCACCTCTTTCTAGCTGTGTGACCTAAAATATGTAACTGAACCTCTCTGATTCTCAGTCACCTCATCTATGACACAGAGAAAGCAATTTTCTTGTAGATTTGCTTCGACATTAAAGTGACACTATCATGAACATTATATGAGCATATAACGGACATATAACACATAATGGACATTATAATGAACCAAAAACCTTAACAGCATTCCTAGCACACAGTAAACACTCAAGAAATGCTGCCGTTACTCTTTTTACTATTATTGATATTGTTGCCAAAAGTCATTGAGCTAAAAAGTGAGGATGCTGGACTTTAAATCCTTCTGGATCCCAAATTAAAAGAAACAGAACCATAACCATGGTAGAAAAGAGCTGGTAAGAGTCTCCTTTCAAGATTTTTTATAGCATTTATTACATTTGCAAAATTTATCAGGTATGGTGCTGACTTCTGGAAAAACAGAAGAAATAAAATCATTCTGTTTAGAAACTTAGATCAGATATAGTAGATGGTATTATATGTCCACTTTCCCCCTGCCTTCCCTCCTCTTCCTAGTCCTGGCCCTCCCAGTCTGTGGACCTCATTTACTTTTTCTTCCCTTTTGGGCTTGGCTTAAAACTTGCTTTAGCAAATGGAATTTGAGTAGACATTGTTGTAAACACAGGCTTGAAATGTGTTTGTGTTTCAGCTTCCCTCTTGTGTTTCTACCCTCTACACTAGAGGAGTAGATGCGGGGTAGCCACCGTTTCCAGAATGAGAGACATGTGGAACAGTCTGGGGCCCAACTCAAAGCCTGGGGCTCTCCTGGCTCAGCCAAGCCCAGCAGAGAGCCGCCCAACAGCAGCCAATCTGAGCATGAAATAAATCACTGTTGTAGGCCCATGGAGATTTTAGGGTTGTTTATAACAGTGTTATTGCTGGAAAACACAAAGAGAGACCAGTAAGCCAACTAGTACAGTTCAGAGGACCTGAGGTGCTTTGCTAGCCGTCTGCAGGGGCGCAGGGGCAAAGCACCAGAAGCAAGGGTCATACTGCTCCTGTAACTTTCGTCCTTTCTTCCAGCACCATCCTTAATGTGCCACCTCTATCAATGTAGAAATGTGCTGTGATTTTTAATCATTAACAAAATCCTTCTTAATCCCAGTCCCCCATTTTTCTGCACTCCTTTATAAAGACTTCTCGGGTGCTTTGTTTATACTGCTTGTGAGTAATTCCCCACATCCTCTTCTCTCTTGAACCCTCTCCAATCAGGCTTCTAACATGACCAACCCACTAAAACAACTTGGTACCGTTCTGCTAATGAGCTCCATATTGCTAAAACAATAGCCAATTCTGAGTCTCTAACTGTTCAACTTCCCAGCAGCTTTGGGCATAAGAAACCACTTCCTCCTCCTCAGAACAGTCTTCACTTGGCTTCCAAAATACATCACCCTCCTCCTGACCACTGACCACTCTTCATTTGGCTAGTTCCTCCTTATCTCTCATCCTTCAAGTAGAAGTTCCCCAGAGTTTAGGCTTCAGACTACTTTTCTCCTCTACAAGCATTCCTTAGTGACCTTATCCAATCTCATGACTTTATGCATGCTTGTTTGCTAATGATTCCCAAATTTGTATGTCCAGGCTGGACCCATCAGCTGAATGTTAGACTTACATGCCCTGTTGCTTACAAAGCTCTCCACTTGGATATCTAACATACATCTCAAATTTAATTGTGATTTCTCCCCTCAAAACCTGCTCTTCCCACAATATTCTCCATTTCACTTCATATAATATTCTCCAACTTCCTTCTTCCAGTTGTGTAGGTCAAATTTTGGAATCAACCAGCAAGTGCATGAAAAGATATTCAACACATCACTAATCATTAGGGAAATGCAAATCAAAACTACAATGAGATACCACTTCACATCCATCAGGATGGTTATTTTTTTTAATCTAATTTTATTTTTTCAGTGTTCCAAGATTCACTGTTTATGCCCCACACCCAGTGCTCCATGCAATACGTGCCCTCAGTACCCACCACCAGGTTCTCCCATCCCCCCACCCCCTCCCTCCAAGACCCTCAGTTTGTTTCTGAGTCCAAAGTCTCTCATGTTTCATTTCTCTCCCCGTTTCTCTACCTTACTTCCCATTTCCTTTCCTTCTCCTACTGTCCTCTATATTACCCCTTATGCACCACAAGTAAGTGAAACCATGTGATACTTGACTTTCTTTACTTGGCTTATTTCACTCAGCATAATCTCTTCCAATCCAGCCCATGTTGCTACAAAAGTTGGATATTCATCCTTTCTGATGGAGGTATAGTATTCCATTGCATATATGTACCACATCTTCTTTATCCATTCATCTGTTGAAGGGCACCTTGGCTCTTTCCACAGTTTGGCGATTGTGGCCATTGCTGCTATGAACATTGGGGTGCATATGGCCCTTCTTTTCACTACATCTGTATCTTTGGGGTAAATACTCAGTGGTGCAATTGTAGGGTCATGGGGTAGCTGTATTTTTAATTTTTTAAGGAATCTCCACACTGTTTTCCAAAGCGGCTGCACCAACTTGCATTCCCACCAACAGTGTAAGAGGGTTCCCCTTTCTCTACAGCCTCTCCAACACTTGTTGTTTCCTGACTTGTTAATTTTGGCCATTCTGACTGGTGTAAGGTGGTATCTCAGTATGGTTTTTATTTGAATTTCCCTGATAGCTAGTGACGATGAACATTTTTTCATGTGTCTGTTAGCCATTTGTATATCTTCTATGGAGAAGTGCCTCTTCATGTCTCCTGCCCAGTTTTTGATGTGCTCATCTTCTTTTTAGATGTTGAGTTTGAGTAGTTCTTTATAGATCTTGGATATCAGTCCTTTGTCTGTAGTGTCATTTGCAAATATCCTCTCCCATTCTGTGGGTTGCCTCTTTGTTTTGTTGACTGTTTCCTTTGCTGTGCAGAAGCTTTTTATTTTGATGAAGTCCCAAAAGTTCATTTTCGCTTTTGTTTCCTTTGCCTTTGGAGATGTGTCTTGAAAGAAGTTGCTGTGGAGGATGGTTACTCTTAAAAAACCAGAACACAAGTATTGATAAGATGTAGGGAAATTGAAATGGTTGAGCATGACTGGTGGGAATATAAAATGATGCAGCCACTGTAGGGAACAGTAGAATGGTTCCCCAAATAATTAAACATAAAATTACTAGTTGATCCAGCAATTATGTTTGGGAATATCAATTCCAAAAGAATTGAAAGTGGGCACATGAAGAGGTATTTGTACCCACGATCATAGCATTAGTCACAATAGTGAAAAGATGGAGAACCCCTCAAGTGCCCATCAGTGGATGAATGGATAAACAAAACGTAGTATATACATACAAAGAAATATTATTCAGACTTAAAAAGAAATTCTGACATATGCTGCAATTTGGATGAACCCTGAAGACATTATGCTAAGTGAAATAAGCCAGTCATGAATGGACACATATTGTGTGATTCCTTATATGAGGAACCTTGAGTGGTCAATCCAGACACAAAAAGTAGCATGGTGGTTGCAGGAGCTGAGGAGAGGTGTAGGAATGGGCAGTTATTGTGTAAAGGGTATCGTTTTCGCTTAGGAAGAGGAAAAATTTCTATAGATAGCGGTGATGGTTGCAAAATGTGAATGAACTTAAATGCCACTGAACTGTACATTTAAAAATGATAAATTTTTAATTTATTAATTTAATTAAATGCTACTTTTAATTTTAATTAACTCAATTTTAATTAATTTTAATAATGTTATTTCTATTTTGCAATAATAAAAATAATAGTTTAAAAATTTTTTTGAGTTATCTCCCTGGTTCAAATATGTTTCACATCCCATATCCACTTCCTCAGCTAATCTGGAATGTGTTCACTCCTCACCATCCCATTCTCCTTTTAACCTGAGTCACGAGCACATCCCACCTAGACCATGACAGCGGCTTTCCAACCCTGGCTTCCACCTTCCCCCTGCAGTATGCTAAAACTCAGCCAAATCACATCCCTCCACTTCTCAAAACCTTCCCCTAGCTTTCCAGCAAACACTCAGGAAAAGTCAGGACCTTACAATGGCCAAAAGGGGATTATATGACCTGGCTCCCCATGACCTTGCTGAGCTCACCTCATCCTCCTTCCGAATCAGCTCACTTCCACTGCACTGAAACCCTTGTCATGACTCGGTCATGCCGAACATACTCTCTCTGTATCTCGGCATACGTTGTTGCCTTTTCTGGGATTAGCATTCTCCCATCTGACATCTAGATGGCTTTGGGTTTCTGCTCAGATGCCACCTTATTGGTGATACCTGCCCTGATTACTCCAAATCTGTGCCCACATCTTTTTCTGCTTTATTTTTCTCCATATCACCTTCATCTGATATATTATACATTTAACATGTTATTTTTTAACTTTGTCTATTTGTCTCCCTCTCTAGAAAATGAATTGCATGCAGGGACTTTTGTCTCTCAAGTCCACTACTAGGTCCCAGGACAGTGCCAGACATGTGCAAAGGACTCTGCAAATATTTGTTGAATGAATGATATCTCTCTTTATCTCAGCAAAAAGGCACCAGAATGCAGAGGATACTTGAGTTGGGGTTGAAGTGATGAGCGGCTGTCGGTCAGGAGGTCAAAAAGGGGAGGAAAACACAGGTAGGGGAAGTGCCAGGAACAGGAAGTAGCATGAAGGCATGACACAGAATGGACTAGGAGGGGACAGGTAAGGGGAACCTTCCTGGGGAGGGGCATTAGCAGAAAGGGGAGGACAGTGTGACAGGCTGCTGGACAGACAGGCGAGGTTTGGACCCTAAAGGGTCCAGCAAGCCTGTTAAGGACTTGAGACTGTCTTGCTTGCACAGCACATGGTGATCATGCATATTCCCATGGGGTCTTGCCCTAGAAAGCTTGGTGTGTAGGTCATGGGGTGGGGGTGGGGGTGCAGGGTTCTGCTCTTCCCACATTCATTTGTTGAGTCCTCATACTCTGAAAGCAGATGTGTGCATACTTCCGGAAACTATAGTTTCTATGTCCTCTGTTGGAAGCTTTTCACACAAGAGTCTGCTTTTGGAGAATGGGGAATAAAAGTCTCTGCAATGGTTAATCTGATGTGTCAACTTGATCAGGCCGTGGAGTGCCAGGTATTTGATTAAACATGACGTTGGGTGTGTCTGTGAGAGTGTTCCCAACGAGACGAACATCTGAGTCAGTGGACTGAGTAAAGCAGATTGCCCTCCCCAGCATGGGTGGGCCTAGCCAATCCATCGGAAGACCGAATAGAGCACAGGGGGATGAGGAGGGGGAACTTACTCTGACTGCTTGAGGTGAACTCAGGATTCTTCTGCCCTTGGACTGGGATTCACACCACTGCTTCTCTGGCCTGTGGACTTAGGACTGAAATTTACAGCACCAACTCTTATGGGTCTCCAGCTTGCAGATGGGCAATCAGGGGACTTCTCAGCTTCCAAAATCATGGACACCAATTCCTTCTAGGATATCATTCATATATATGTTGGTTCTGTTTCTCTGGAGAACCTGACTAATATACTCTCCATTTCATAAGTTTGGGGATCATTGCCTTGGCTGCAAAGGGGAGTCTTGATGTGAGCAGGGAGAGGACTATAGGAGGCAGGAGGCCAAGCTGGGGAGTGGCACGGGTGGGGGGTTGTCACAAAAGCTAGACTTAGAGCTGGGGAGGGGAAGAAGTACCCGAAATAATGGTAGGCCCAGGGACTCTCTACATGTGGGGTGGGAAAGAGGGAAGAGTCCAGAGATTCTCCAGCTTGCATGACAAAGGGGGTGTCCATGCCACACCACCTTGAAAGTATAGCATCCTGGGAAGCCAGAACATGGAAAGTCTATGGTCGTTGTTCTTGAACCAAATGACTGCACACACAGAGGAGCCCCAACTTCCTGACACCAAGTCAGAATACAGGACTAGCTAGATCTTAAGAAGGAAGACTTGAATTTGGGTGCTGAAATGTCCAGGAAGAGCAGAGGTCATGTGGGTGCTGCTCTTTCCTTTGTGGGAACTGGATAGAATAGGCCCCAAACAAGGCTAGGCTGCTGCAGGCAACTGGATTTGGGAAGGATTTCTAGAAGCAGTCCTTGATTCTAATTAAAATTGCATCATACCCATCAGAGAGCAATTGCTAGATGCCTAGATGCACATGGCTGGGCTGTGAGGCTTAGGCTTCTGAATAATTGAAGCCCACAGTCTCCCAAACCAATTTAGACTGAAACTTCACTGGAAGGTAAGGGCCATCCCTCTGAAGGCTCTTATTTACAGTCCCTTTTCTTGGCTCAAGCTAGCACTCACACAGACACGGGCCTGCCTGCCTTCCAGGGAGCTGCACTGGTGCAGAAAATGTGGGACCACCCTGTCTTATAAATCTCGAAAAGCTTGCTATCCTACAGCTTTTTGTAAAGCAAAGAATAAGGATAGCTCCTTTACTTAGCCAACCTCATCAATGGGTACATATCCATGTTAGTGATACTTCTTTTGGGAATAAAACTAATACAAAGAAATCTTAGTGTCGCCCACAGGGAATATTTTAACAGACAAGTAAGCCAAACTGGGGCATCAACGTCTATGACAATGCATATAAATAAAATTGTGTGAACTCAAAAGCAGAAATAGAAGCTCTTCAAGTTTACTTGTTTCGATTATGATTTTTTAAATTCAAATTCTGAAAGCAAGATTTGTGCATATGTCTATATAGATATGCATATCCATTTGCTCCATACAAATGATCTAACAATGAATGCTAATGTTATTTTTACATAGCACATTCCAATTCACAAAGCAGCTTTCAAAGGTAAACCCCACAGCATGAAAGATAAATATGCTGAATGCCCATTCTAAATGAATTTTTATTTTCTCCACTGTTCTCTGGGGGGTAAAAAAATCTCTTTAAGCATTTTCCCATCCATTTATTGTACCTTCTGTGTAATCCTCAGCAAATGGTATGTTTAAAGCTAAATATTCTTTTCCAAATAACACCTTAACCCAAAGGTCCATTTATGATACTCAGGGCACCTTTGCAAATTGTCTTCCCAGCCATAGCTGAGTTTCTGTGCTTTGAACCCATGAAGCCCCGCGTACCAAAGCAGGGAGTTCTGCCAGATGCTCTGTTTGACTCTCAGTTGGGGTGATAGGTAGACATTGCTCAGTTAACCTGCACACAAGAAATGGAGAAACCACACTGGGTCAAGCTCAAGAGCCAGACCATCTTTTGTCTGTGGCTTGTGCTATCAGAGAAAACACAGTATGGGACTACTTGCCATAGCGGTGGTCTCAAAAAGTTAGAGTAGATTAAATTAAAATTAAAGATATAAAATCAAACATGCAATATGGTGTTTTATTTTTCTTTTGAAAAAAGATTTATTTAGGGGCACCTGGGTGGCTCAGTCATTAAGCGTCTACCTTCGACTCGGGACATGATCCCACAGTCCTGGGATGGGAGTCCTGCATCGGGCTCCCTGCTCTGCAGGAAGCCTGCTTCTCCCTCTCTCACTCCCCATGCTTGTGTTTCCTCTCTAGCTGTGTTTCTCTATGTCAAATAAATAAATAAAATCTTAAAAAATATTTATTTATTTATTTGAGACAGAGAAAGGAAGTGAGTGGGGTGAGGGGCAGAAGAGAGAGAGAGAGAGAATCCTCAAGTAGACTCCATGCTGAGTATGGAGCCCAATGTGGGGCTTGATCCCAGGACCCTGAGATCATGATGTGATCCAAAGCCAACAGTTGGACGCTTAACCAACTGAGCCACTCAGGTGTCCTGTGCTTTAAAATCACACACACACATATCAACAAAGAAAAATGTCATGAATATACCAAAACAAGGCCAGGATTATTTCTGAGTGATAAAAAGTGAAGGGGGATCAATTTTTCTCCTTCTTTGTGTTTGTTTGTTCTTGTGCATTCCCTAATTTTTTCTGTGATGAGTATACATTTCAATTATAATCAGAAAAAAACTAGTTGTTTTTCTTTTATTAAGATAGGGCTAGACCATCAAACTGTCCTGTATCATTTAATCCACAATTGTCTGGGCCTGAGACACAAGGTCTGGAAGGAGAAACCAACCTGACAGGGAAGAAATCAAATCCTGAGGCCTCCCCGCAAGGGATCTGGCTTTAACTGTGCTGCTTCCACTTACTGGTCTATTTCAGTCTGAACAGCCCAGTGATAAATGTGTTGTCTTTTCCATTTAAGTCCCTGGTTCCACAGAGAGAAGAGTTTGAGAGAGTCTCGTTGCTGCTGTGGTGTAATGAGGTCTGAAAAGCTTTTTGATCCACGAGACAGGGAACCACAGGTCACAGACAAATAACGGATGCTGTGGACGCCACGTTGGGTGTAGCCCTGGCCCTCGCATAAACCTCTCCTGGAAACAAATGCAACAACAGCAAGAGCATTTGACTTTCTTTTGTAAACTTGAGCTCTCTGCATGGTCTCTGCATTTCTGGGATAATCTCCCTCAAACCACTCTCCCCTCAGCCCTTGTTCACCAGAGTGTTCTTTCTAAATCTAAGGGCTGACCACATGACAATCCTACTGAATAATTTGCAGGGGCCCTTTATCAGCCACAGCAGTGGCTCTCAACATTTTCTTATCCCAGTGCCCCTGAGGGTTGGACAGGGTCTATGCGGGTTCATCACCGTAGAGCTTGCTGGCTTTGTAAGGACAGCCATTACTCCTTCCCCTTTGTGTCCAGATGCCCAACCCTGGGCCAGGAAACTAGCAGGCACACAGTAGGTCCTCAGTGAGAGGCTGCTGAAGTAAACTTAACCACCTAGCAGAATCCCTCATCCAGAATTGGACAGAAGGTAAATGAATGAATGAGTGAGTGATGGAAAAGTGAATGAAGAGCTCCATGTGACAGAGAGGGGATACTATTCAGATGTGATATATGCTGCATGAAATTATGCAGAGCTGCCTGGGAAGAGGGGCACACAATTATTATCTTCATGTTACCGGTGGAAAAAATGCAAATTTTATTCACTCAGGTAATAAACTCAGAAAATAGTAGAGAGGCGCCTGGGTGTTCAGTCAGTTAAGTATTAGACTCTTGGATTCAGCTTAGGTAATGATCCCAGGGTCTTGACATGGAACCCATTATAGGCTCTATGCTCAGTGGAGTGTCTACTTTGAGGTTCTTTCCCCCTCCCTCTCTCTCTGTTCCTCCTCTCGCTTGCATGTTTTCTTGCAAATAAATAAATAAATAAATAGATCTTAAAAAAAGAAAATAGTAGAAATTATTCTTCAGTAAGCATTTAGTGAAAACCAAATATATGTCAGTCCCTGAATACAGTGATCTTTTCACTCAGTTCAAATCTCACAGCTGTCTCTGGGGTTGCAAAAACATCTAATAGTGCATTCTGTAGGTGAGCATCTGGGAGGTTGCCAGGGTGGGTTCTGATAATAAAATTAAGTATAAAATCATTGAATCATCTTTATTTTCACTGATGGTGAAAATTTTCTGTCTCTTGGCTGAGTTCCCTGAGTCAAATTTAAAAAAATCTGTCAGTATTAGAGGGCAGAAAGTATACTTACTACATACTCCTAAAAGTCCCTTCTTTGCTTTTAAAAAAGAAAGAAAGGTCCAGGGGTTATGGAATAATGCATTCTCAGCATGTTTTGGTCTGATCTTTCTTGTCCAGTAAAAATATGTGAAACTCTCACTCAAAATCTTTATGTTTTATGGGGTTGCCTGGGTGGTTCAGTCAGTTGAGTGTCTGACTCTTGATTTCTGCTCAAGTCATGATTGCAAGGTTGTAAGATCAGACCCCTCTGGGCTCCCAACTGAGCCTGTAGCTTGCTTGAGATTCTCTCTCTTTCTCTCCCAATGCATACTCCCAGCTCTTACATGGACTCTCTCTATCCCTCTAAAATAAATAAATAAAATATTAAAAAATAATGAAATAAAATCTTTATGTTGTAGCAACCAAATCCTAGAAATGTGCAGATTTAACAATCAGTGGTCTCCTAGATACAAAAGCAGAAACCCAAATTCATTAGGTTGGGAAAAGGCAATTTATTGGCTCATGTACCTGAAAAGCCCAGAGCCAGACCTGGCTTCAGGTACGGATAGACCCAGACTCTCAAATGTCATATTGACTCTACTTCTTTCCCTCCCATATTTTTGCTTTTCTTTGAGTTGGCTTTATCTCTCAAGAGGTTCTTAGCAAAGTAACACAAACAGCTTCAAGATTACATTTTACCAACTAGGCATGCCTCCCCTAGAAAGAGAGCATCTCTTTGTCAATCATTTCAACAAAAGTCTCAAGCAAACTCTATTCACCCAATCAGAGTATGGTTTCTGACATCAATTCCTGTTGCCAATGGGATAGACTACATTGACCAGCTAAGCTCAGGTCATGTGGGATCCAGGAAAATGGGGTTGACCTGCATCAACCACAGACTAGAGACTGCAGTGGGGTACATGGTGCCAGCAAGAACAGATGTCCACTACAGCTCATATTCCTGACCCTTCCAAGAAAACCTGATGCAATTTACCAACTTCAGAGCTGGAGGAGACAGAAAAGATTAGAACTTGTTCTCTGCTCTCAGAGAGGAAACCAGAAGCACACAAGCAAAGGAGGATGCAAACATCCAGACAGAAAGATGGCACAGGCCCAAGACCCTAGAGGTGATGAAGGAAGTGCAGGGCCAGCTGATAAGAGATCTGAGGTCCTTTTTGCTCCTTTCAAAAAGTGTGACTTAACGCAAGTTCTTCCATTTTTCAGAGAAAACAGTTTCCTCTCTTAGTAAACAAAATGGTCAACCTGACCTGATATTTCCCAAAGGGATGGATGTGATCTCCGGGTCATGGGATTCAGCCCTGGATCAGGCTCCGAGCTGCAGCTTGGAGTCTGCTTGAGGGTCTTTCTTTCCCTCTGCCTCTGCCCCTCCCACTGCTCTCTCTCAAAATAGATCAAATCATTAAATAAAATAAACCACAAAAACTGTCTGAACCAATTAACCATGTATCTTTTCTATAATCAATATTAGTATTTGATAAAATAAAATGGGAAAGCTTTACTGAGAGCTTTTCCCCTAAGGTCAGGAATACTATCACCACTGCTATTCAACATAGTACTAAAAGTCCTAGCCTCAGCAATCAGACAACGAAAAGAAATAAAAGGCATCTGAATAGGCAAAAAAGAAGTTAAACTCACACTCTTTGCAGAAAATATGATACTTTAGGTGGAAAATCCAAAATACTCCACTCCAAAACAGCAAAAACTCATACAGGAATTCAGTAAAGTGTCAGGATATGAAATAAATTGCATTTCTATACACCAACATCAAGACAGAAGAAAGAGAAATTAAGGAGTTGATCCTATTTATTATTGCACCCCAAACCATAAGATACCTAGGAAGAAACCCAACAAAGAGACAAAGAATCTATACTCAGAAAACTATAAAGTACTCATGAAAGAAACTGAGAAAGACACAAAGAAAAGGAAAAACGTTCCATTCTTATGGATTGGAAGAATAAATATTGTGAAAATGTCTATGCTACCTAAAGCAATCTACACATTTAATGCAATCCCTATCAAAATACCATCAACTTTTTTTCGAATAAATGTAACAAATAATCCTAAAATTTATATGGAACCAGAAAATACCCTGAAGAGTCAGAGAAAGGTTGAAAAAGAAAACGACAGTTGGCAGCTTCACAATTCCAGACTTCAAGCTCTATTACAAAGCCTGTAGTCATCAAGACAGCATGGTACTGGCACAAAAACAGACACATAGATCAATGGAACAGAATAGAGAGCCCAAAATGGACTCTGAACTCTATGGTCAACTAATCTTTGACAAAGCAGGAAAGAATGTCCAATGGAAAAAAGACAGCCTCTTCAACAAATGGTGTTGGGAAAATTGGACAGCCACATGCAGAAGAATGAAACTGGACCATTTCCTTACACCACACACAAAAATGTGTGAAAATTTCATCCAAATGGATGAAAGACCTCAATGTGAGACAGGAATCCATCAAAATCTTTGAGGAGAACACAGACAGCAACCTCTTTGACCTCAGCTGCAGCAACCTCTTCCTAGAAACACCTCCAAAGGTAAGAGAAGCAAGGGCAAAAATGAACTATTGGGACTTCATCAAGATCAAAAGCTTTTGCACAGCAAAGGAAACAGTCGACAAAACCAAAAGACAACCGACAGAATGGGAGAAGATATTTGCAAATGATGTACTGGATAAAGGGCTAGTATAATTATCAAACTCAACACCTAAAGAACAAATAATCCAATCAAGAAATGGGCAGAAGACATAAACAGACATTTCTCCAAAGAAGGCATCCAAATGGCCAACAGACACATGAAAAAGTGCTCAACGTCCCTCAGCATCAGGAAAATACAAATCAAAACCACAGTGAGAAAGCTCCTCACACAAGTCAGAATGGCTAAAATTAACAAGTCAGGGAATGACAGATGTTGGCAAGGATTTGGGGAAAGGGAAAGCCTCCTACATTGTTGGTGGGAATGCAAGCTGATGCAGCCACTCTGGAAAACAGTATGGAGATTCCTCAAAAAGTTGAAAATAGAGCTACCCTACAACCCAGCAATTGCACTACTGGGTATCTACCCTAAAGATACAAATGTAGTGATCTGAAGGGGCACATGCACTTGAATGTTTATAGCAGCAATGTCCACAATAGGCAAATTATGGAAAGAACCTAGATGCCCATCAACATATGAATAGATAAAGAAGATGTGGTACACACACACACACACAGAGGAATACTATGCAGCCATCAAAAGAACAAAACCCTGCTTTTTGCAATGACATGGATGGAACTAGAGGCTATTATGCTGAGTGAAATAAGTCAATCAGAAAAAGAATTATCATATGATCTCTCTGATATGAGGAATTTGAGAGGCAGGATGGGGAATCATGGGGGGTAAGGAAGGAAAAAATGAAACAAGATGGGACCTGGGAGAAAGAGAAACCATAAGAAACTCTTAATCTCAGGAAATAAACCGAGGGTTGCTGGGAGGTGATGGGGGAGGGATACGGTGGCTGGGTTATGGACATTGGGGAGGGTATATGCTATGGTGAGTGTTGTGAATTGTGTAAGGCTGATGATTCACAGACCTGTACTCCTGAAGCAAATAACACATTATATGCTAATAAAAATAATAATACAGGGGATATTATTCAGAACTTTATGACAATACATTCAAGAATTTAGGTAAAATGGAAACATTAATTCAAAAACACAACTTACCAAATCCGATGCAGAAATGGAAAACAGAAAAACCCTTCATGTATAAAAGAAATTTAATTTATAATAGTAAACAAAAATTCCATGGAAAAGAAAAAAAAATGAGAAGTTTTAAATTGAAAGTTGGTACTTCCTTAATCTCTGTCATGGGTATTTCTTTTTCCATCACCAAAAAGCAAATGTAAGGATGACAACTATGAAAAAGTGGGGCACTTGGGTGGTTCAGTTGGTTAAGCATCTGATTCTTGATTTTGGCTCAGGTCATGATCTTGAGGTCATGAGATCAAGTCCCACAGCGGACTCCATGCTCACTAGGGGTCTGCTTGAGATTCTCTCTCTCTTCCTCTTCCTCTCCCCTATCTAAAATAAATAAATAAAACTTAAAATTAAAAAAGTAAAAATAAAGGGAGAAAGAGGAGACAATCTGTTTCCCCCATGCCAGGGTTTTAGAAAGTGAAAAGTGACGTCTTGCCTTTTACTGAATCTCTACTAGCTGTCTTATGCACAAATTAGGAAGGAAGGCTCAACAGAATTTAAGCAATTTTGCCGCTAACCTTCATCTCATTAGGACAGAAATGAATCTAGAGCTTGTCCCCTGATTTTCAGCCCAATGTTTCCTTTTTTTCTAAATCGAGTCTTCAGATAAAATTGAAAAGGTTACTGTCAAATTTCTAAGTTGTGCCAGATCAACACAATGCCCTTTGAAAAATACCTGGGTGACACTGCTCACGTGTTGAACAGAAGCTCAAAGGAGTCAATAAATGCCAACAAGAAAGGTAACTATATTCATAGAATTTTAAGATTATAAGCAAGATATCACCCACAGACACCATCTTTCTCACTTCATAAAGAAGGCAAGCACAGTCCCCGGAGTCTATGATTTCTACACAGTCACACAGCTTATGTGGAAAAGTTGAGACTGGCTTTATCTCTTGATCTTCAGTGTTCCTTCCACTGAAATTAAAGTCCTTCATGAGAAGGATAAAGGGCCTCATAAAACCCTGAAGCTGGAGCCTGTGGGACTCTCTGGAGAACCCATTTCTATCTCCTGGGCATCACCTATGAAACCTGTTACTCTCTGATCTAGCCAATTGCAATTCAATAATCTGCATTTATAGAACTCCTTCCCTTCATAAAGCACTGTGCTAGGGATTAAAGGATGCAAAGATACAGAAGCCATGGTCCTTGCCATGGGAGCCTCCAATTTAGCAACAAATATGTAAACAATTAGCCATGAAATGGTACAAAATGAAATAGTGGTTGGGTTTAGAGTAGTGGTCACTTTCTCTCTTTTCCCAGGAAACATAATATCCCACAGACCATCTGTGGCAGATTCTCTGGTAGAGGGGGGAGCAGGCATCCTCAGCTGGGCTGATGTTAGGACCTAATCCCTCTGACCAAAGTGATTGGCACATGATGGGCATTATTATCTAAGCAAGGGCAAACAGGTTCCTTCCTAGGATTTTCTCCATTGAAGTGGGAAAGAATCTCTTCCTCACCTGTTGGGTCTGAGGGTTAGAAGGATGTGAATTCAGAGTGATCTGTGGCTTTGTTCTCCATCCCATGGAAAAAGCCAATTAGTAGAAAAGAATGACTGCCACCCAGACCAGTATAGAGATATGAGTGAGAGACAAGTTAAGGATATATGTCTAACGTAATTCCTAGGTCCTTGGATGTCCACCCCCCCCCTTCATCATCACCAAAATTGACATTTTTCAGTGCTTAATTTTATGTCAGTAATGATGCCTATATAAGTACCTGTAGGTATCTGACATCATCTCATTTGATAATGATGTAGTATTAATAAAATTATGAACATAGTACTAGCTCCTTTTTACGTTAGAGTAATAAGGAACAGAGAGGATAAATAATTCGCCATGGGTAACACAGCTAGTGAGAGAACTGGGCCATGAACTCAAATTTGTCTCACTCCAAAATCTTAGTTCTTTCTACTGCTATAGAAAGCCCTGAGGCCACAAGGCCCTGTTCTCCGAATTAAGGTAGGCAGCCTGAATTTCTTGTATAAAACTAGGATTCAAGTATTCACATCCATGTGACACCCCCGTCACTGGTCCCCAGGCTGGAAAGACTCTGAGGTTAGTTTCTTCTCTGTGTTGATTTCTGGTGAGTCTCTTCCCTAATTTGATTTCCCTCCCTCCCCCTACCACCATGGGCAGAAATCCTCTCCCTAGACAGAGAAATCTCAAGTCCTATACTTGAGGACAGCTGCCCCAGGGTCCACATCAGATTCTCCTTCTTCAGTTCCCACCTCTGTCTATAATAGACCATTTCCCACACACACACACAACATCTTCACAGGTACTCGATAGGCTGTTTTCCTTGAGCATATATTATGTGTCAGGCATTGTTATAGATTCTTGGGACACATCAGCAAACACAATATACAGAGATAACTACCCTCATGGACTTGAATTCTAGTGGCAGGGTGACGGGAAGGGAGTACTGGTGGTAGGGAGACAGACAATAAACAATAGATATAATAGGGGCATCTGGCCAGCTC
>PITA01002924.1:67036-149610 GCA_004023965.1 Spilogale gracilis
TTTTGGCCATTCTGATTGGTGTAAGGTGGTATCTCAGTGTGGTTTTGATTTGAATTTCCCCGATAGCTAGTGATGCTGAACATTTTTTCATGTGTCTGTTAGCCATTTGTATATCTTCTATGGAGAAGTGCTTCTTCATGTCTCTTGTCCATTTTTTGATGTGTTCATCTTCTTTTTGGATGTTGAGTTTGAGTAGTTCTTTATAGATCTTGGATATCAGCCCTTTGTCTGTAGTGTCATTTGCAAATATCCTCTCCCATTCTGTGGGTTGCCTTTCAATGCCATTCCGATCAAAATTCCACCAACATTCTTCAAAAATAAAATCTTTTTACAGAAAACCCAATAGACTTAATTTAAAAAGTTTTAAAAAATAAAATAAAATAAAATCTTAAAAAAAAAACCAATAGGTATAAGGAATGAACTCATTAGGACACGTTGGATGGTAGCAAATGCATAACACAAAAAAGTCGATCAGAGAAGGGAGATCAGGAGTGTGGAGAGAGAGCACGAGACAAGATGTTTCAGGTTAGCCTTACCGAGAGATTCAGACAAAGCGGAGAAGCCAGGAAGACATCTGCATGAAGAGTTCTAGGCCAGGGCAAGGGGCCTGAGGCCAATGGGGCTGGAAGGGAGTAAGCCAGGAAACAGTAACAGGAATAAAGTCACTGAGATCAGGGGGAACCTGAGTGGTACAGTCAAGAACTCCAGCTTTCACCCAGAGATGAATTCCACTGGTGGGTTTGAGCTGAAGGGTGGCTACAACCTGACTTGGAGAGCTCATTCTGGCTACTGGGTTGAGCATAAACCACAGGGGAGCAGGGTGGAAGCAGGGAGACAGTTAGGAGATAGTCTAGGGGCAGTAATGCAGGCCTCACCACACAACGTGCCCCTCAATGAAATCACCCTCTTCTCCTGGTTACCCCCCACCTGCTTCTGACATGATTCAGTCAGACAGGTGGGAATTCACATGTCTTCTTTGGCCCTTTGCTTCTCTTCCCATGACATGTCCAGTCGGTTACTGAAGACTGAAGAGGCTGGCCACTGGGAAGCCCTCATTTCCATCCTTCCTCCTTCTGTTCCTCCTCCTTGTCCTGCCCTCAGGCCCCCTTCAATTCCAGGCAAGCCTCCCCACATGCAGCTCCATCTCTCCCTTTCAGCTATCCTCCACACACTGAGTCACTGCCTGGCACTGCCCCCGGGGCCCCCATTGTCCACTGGATCAAATGATGCTCCTCAGCACGACAGTCAAGGCTCCACAAAATCCAGTTTCAAATCCTTCCATCTCTCCCTCAGGTCCCAAGCTGCAGTGACACAGGGTTACACACTGTTCCCTAAACATGCCACACACCTTCAGACCTCCTACTTTTGCTTATACCTTTCCCTCTGTCTGGAAGGCTTTTCCTGCCATTCTTTCCTTGGTGAAATCCTCCTCAACACTAAGTTCCAGATGTGATGTCACCTGCCTTCCAAAAGCTCCTCCAGTGCCACCACAAGGAATTCATTCATTCATTCATTCATTCATTCATTCATCAAGAAATATCTCCTGAGTCCCTAGGTAATAAACTAGCCACTGTAAGTTATTCTCTCCTAACTCAAGGACAGTTCTCTTCTGGTATGAAGACAAGGAAAAACATATGGGTCCTTTTATTTACATCGCTTTCTTTTGTTGAAGAGGTTAGAGGTGAATGTATTACTCCATTCTGTGCACCCCAGTGGGATCTGTCTGTGTCCCCTTGTAGCCTCTATCACAGCACATCATGATCTGAGGCTGAGGCTCCTAGTGTTGGAAGAGGCAGTCCTGTGCATGTAGACTTTGCACCCCGGCTTGGCCATATACCAGCGGGCCTTGGCCTGCAACGCTTCCTTACCTAGAGATGAAAAGCCCATGCAGCCTCTGCCATGCTTATTGGTTTGTGTGAAAACTTCTTTCTCTGTTTCAGGCTCAATATGTGCTCCTTTGCTCTGCTTGAGTGTGTGCATCAGGGGCCTCCAGGCACACCCACAAATTTCAGTATTTCAGACACCACAAGGGAGGAGGGGTCCTTCTGCAGATACACAATTGCCAGCTACTGGGCTGTGTCAGCTGCTGGGCATTCACTAGCCACAAGGGACCCGTGCACATGATGGTAGCAGATCTCTCTCTCCTTCCATGTGATCAAAGCATCGTTCCATCCAGTGTGTTTTCCTTGGCAACTCTGATACCAAGATGCAGTGGACACATTGCTTAGACTTCTATTCTTGGTGGTTAGCCTCATGATGATCTTTGCCAGCCTCATGTAGTTGGGAGTCGTTTTTTCTCCCTGGTAATCAGGGCACAGTGTTCTGCTCAACAATTTGCATATCCCAAGAATCTTATTTTTCAGCTGGTATCCTACTAATAATGCCATTTTCCAGACTCCTGTAGATAGTTATGACCCTGTGACTAAGCATTACTTAGCTGAATGAAAGAATAGTTAACAAGACTATTATGAGGAATTCCAGAAAGCCACCTTAAATGGGAGGGATACACCCATGGTCACCCCTCTCCTTCCAACAGTGTGGAAAGGGGCCTGGATGGAGCTCCAAAAGTCACCCTGAACCATGAAGTGATGTTGAGGATGATGCCATGCAGCTGGCATGGGAGAGCAGAGAGATAGAAAAGTCTGTCTCCCTATAGCATGACTCTTCCATCCCAACCCGTGTCTAAACCTCTTAAACAAATTGGTATGTATTAAATGGTCCATACCACAAAGATAATATAAAATGAATATTGTGCATACATATATAAAACATGTAAAGATATTTATAGTTCAGGGAATATTTTGAGGATAGCCAGAGATTTTTCACTGTAGCTTTTAAGACCCAGTTGAGTGTTTACACTCTTCACTTCTTGAAATAACACATAATAGTGCTTTTGGAAGAGTCCACTGTCAGGCTGGCCTCATTGTTTGGGTCATGATAGGCAGACAAGGAAGAGTGGCAGCTGTCCAGCTGGAAGCTGGCTGGGAGAGATAGGTGTTTTCACGATTATACTTATTTAATATTTATAAAAGATAACTGTCACCCAGATCCAACCTCCAGGCTTCCAGGTAATTTGTATCATAAAGCCTCATGGGGGGTTATGTTTTATATCACATATTTCTTTTTCTATTATAGTAGTCTTCACTGTTGGCTCCACATATAAAGCAAACTACAAAACCATATGGTCCTTTGTTCTGGATTTTTTTTTACCTGGAGGGAATAAAGAGCCAACTCGCTGTTTTTCTTTAAAAAAATATACCTACTACCAATTTCTTTGAAAAAAAAGAATTTACTGTTGGGAAGTGAAGTATATCTCTCCTGATGTACACATTCCCCTTTCATTCAATTGCTTAGCAAACATTTTATCAAAGACTTGCTATATGCCAGGCACGGTTCTCAGTATTGGGGGTATAGCACACTTAAAACACACCCAAACACTTGTGTGCATGAAGTTAAAATGACAATAAATATGTTAAATAAATAAACAAAATTATAGTTAGTGATAACTGCTAAAGAAAAGCATAAAGCAAGGAAGGGACGTTGGGGTATTGCAGTTAAAATTTTACAGAAGGTGGTAAAAGAAGGCTTCTCCAAGAAAGTAAATTTGAGGAAAGATGTGATGAAAGGAAAGAGCAAAAGGTGCAATGTCTAAAGGAAAGAGCACTCCTGGAAGAGGTACAAGGTTGTGTGTGGGCAGACAATCAGCAGGAGGCTGGTGTGGCTGGAGCAGAGTGAGCTATGGAGAATGCACAGCAGGTTAGAGATGCTGGCGCCAGATCATGGAGGTTTCACAGGTCATCAAAGAAGCTGGGATTTTACCCACTGTGAGATGAAAGCCCTGAAGAGTTTAGAGCATGGTGACATGATCTGATGCACATTTTATAACAATTACCTTGACTCCTATGTTGAGAACAATGGAAGCAGGGTTAATCAGGATTTGTTTCTCTTTGGGATCTGTAGACACTGTCTTTCACCAGCCATTCTACCCTCCTCATTCCTTCAGTGATCTTCTTCCCCAGGCCACTTCAGAATCATGAGCAATTCTGGGCTCCCTCTGTCCCAATCAAAATGTATTTTTGGCTTCTTTAATCACACTAGATAGTCAACAACATATGCCACTGTGGCAAATTTAAACCCAAGAAGAGCAGAGTGAAGAACAAAAGTTGGTAGATTCTTCACAGGGTAGTTAAAGTGGGCCTATAATCTTCCCATTGTTTAGTCAGGACTTATTCAGGTGTAAGTAAAACTAATCCAACTATACTCATTTTCTATTTTTGATAAATTACCACAAATTTAACCGCTTAATATAAGCTCTATTTGTCAGAAGTCTAGATATGGAGCTGGATTCTTGCTTAGAGTCTCAAGGGCTAAGTCAAGGTGTTGACCAACTGAGTTCCTGTCTGGAGTCCCTGGAGAGAAATTTGTTTCCAGGCTTCAGGTTGTTAGCATAATTCAGCTCTTATGGTAGCAGGACTGTCATCAGGGACTCCTCTCGGCTCCCAGAAGCCACCTGTGGTCCTGAACACATGGCCCCTCCATTTCCCTCACCGAATTCTTATACTTCAGATCTCTCTGACTTCTCTCTAATCTCTAGGTTTGGTGCTAAGGGCTCATGTGATTAGGTCAGGTCCACCTAGATAATCTCCCCTTCTTTAAGGTCAGTTTATTTGGGACCTTAATTACAACTGCAAAATCCCTTCACAGCAAAACCTAGATTAGTGATTGGCTAAATAACTGGGAGAAAGTGTGTATATACCAGAGACAGAGAATTTGGGGCCATTGTAGAATTCTGCCTACTACACCAAGTAAAAGAACACACTGACCCATGTGTATGGGAAAGACGTCCTAGAGAGAGAGGCACCACTGTGGGAGCCAGGCAGGGCCTCATAGACTGGCATTAGGACTCAATGCACCCTGACTCACTCATACTGTCTCTCTATTCACCTCTTTAACTCTGCTGACTTCTGCTCATCTTCCTTCTGCAGAGTTGCTTTCTCCATACAACAAGAAAGACAGCAATCAATTGCTCTAGCTCCTGCTATCACAGTTCTGCTATTCGAGCTAAAAAGGGAACTTTCTTTCACCTAATGTTTGAATATCAATTCAGAGAAGGATCCCTGTACCTAGGTCACATGCTATGGCTAGAATGGGTAATGGAACAGCCATTTGGAAAGGGTGAGGAGTTCTCCAAAGGAAGGAAAAGGAAGGTACTCTGAATAGACCAACACACCCACTGTGACCCTTACTCAGCTGTCAGCTTCACTCTTTCCCCCAAAGAGTTAAAATCTTCCCTGCATCACTTCCTTTCCTTTTCTTACCTGACTAGTCTTACCTTCTCCACCTTTCAGGGGATTGAGATCTAGTTCCACTATCCACAAGATCAAGTTCAAACCTACACCAGCTGGGGGTGTGGGTTAGACAGTGAAAGAATAATCCCTTGTAGAATAATCTAGAAAGAATTCTAGACTAGAGAGTAGTCCTTGCTCTGTTACTAAATGTGACACTGAGCATGCCATTGTAGTCATAGAGGTCTGACACTCAGAACTCCTTAGTCACTTGGCAGCTTCCACTTTTCATGTCCTTGGATTCACTGTGATGTTCACACCAAGACAATGATCCCTCAAAAATGCTTTGAATCAATAGCCAAGCCCAATGGGGATACCACACCTGAGCTATTTCTGCCCAACACAGAATTTCTATAATGTTCTGTTCTTTCAGGAGCTCCTCACTAGCCTGGCCAAGACACTTTCTTATCTGTACTGCACTCTGCTGGTTCTCCCACCCAATCCTGCACTTTTCCCTCTCCTCTCATAGAGATCAGGCTTGCATCAAGTGGGTGTTCTCCTGTCTACTCTTTTTCCCTCTCTCTTCATTCTTCAGACATTTCTCCCAGTAAATCTCTTGCACATCTAAATTGGAATGGGTTTTTGGAGTCTATGATACCACTACAATTTCACCCATTTTTGAGATTTTAGAAGATTATCCTTTTGTGAAAGACAAGAAAGAGGGCTGAACAATTAGATCTCTGATTCACAACTATTGGGGCCTCTGACCTTTGCTATTTTTGATTTTTGTCACTATAAAGAATCTTCCTATTGGTAATATCTTATCAGGAAAGGTAAGTAATTCTGGGAAGTATTTCAAATGGCTACAAAGCATTTGTGCTGAAAACTCTACACATAGCTTCAACGATCACTTTGCCTGAGCTAATGGTTCTCACACTTCAATGTACAGAAGAAGCAACTTATAAAAATACAGATTCTTGAACCCAACCCACAGAGAGCTTCACTCATGAGGAGGGTGGTGGCTCCTAGGAATCTGCTCCCTTTTTAAAAATTTATATTAAATTTTTTTAAATAATAATTTATTTTTTCAGTGTTCCAAGATTCATTGCTTATGCCCCACACCCAGTGCTCCATGCAAACATTTTTAAATATTTTTATTTATTTATTTGAGAGTATGATTTCAAACAGGGGGAGGAACAGAGGGAGAGGGACAAGTAGATTCCCCGCTGAGGAGGGAACTGGATGCCTGGCTTGATCCCATGACTCTGAGATCATGACCTAAGCTGAAATCAAGAGTAAGACTCAGTGGTGCCTGGGTGGTTCAGTTATTAAGAGTCTACCTTTGGGGGTGCCTGGGTGGCTCAGTGGTTAAGCCTCTGCCTTCAGCTCAGGTCGTGATCCTGGATGGAGCCCCGCATTGGGCTGCCTGCTCAGCGGGAAGCCTGCTTCTCCCTCTCTCGCTCCCGCTGTTTGTGTTCCCTCTCTGGCTGTGTTTCTCTGTCAAATAAAAAAATATTTTTAAAAAAAAGAAGAGTCTACCTTTGGCTCAGGTTATGATCCCGGATTCCTGGGATTGAGCCCTGCATTTGGGCCTACTCTAGTGGGAAGCCTGCTTCTCCCTCTCTCACTCCCCCTACTTGTGTTCCCTCTCTACCTGTGTTTCTCTGTCAAATAAATAAATAAATAAAATCTTAAAAAAAAAAAGAGTAAGATTCAACTGACTGAGCCACCCAGATACCTCCTCTTTTTTTATGTGTCTTTTGGCCATGTGTATATCTTTTTTATTTATTTTTATTTTTTATTGTGTTATGTTACCATACAGTACTTCATTACTTTTTGATGTAGTGTTCCATGTAAATCAAGTTCCCTAGTGACTCTGATGTTGGTCGTTTATGGAATAAATTCTGACAAATGCAAACCTGTGATAAAGTAAATTTACATTTCTTTTTTTTTAAAGATTTTATTTATGTATTTGACAGAAAGAAACACAGTGAGAGAGGGAACATAAGCAGGGGGAGTGAGAGAGGGAGAAGCAGGCTTCCCGCCAAGCAGGGAGCCCAATGCGGGGCTTGATCCCCAGTCTCCGGAATCATGACCTGAGCCGAAGGCAGTTGGTTAACCAACTGAGCCACGCAGGCACCCCAAATTTACATTTTTTCTTAATTTTTACAGTAATTATTTACCGAGAATTTACAGTGTGTTGTGGGAAGCCAAATAGTATCATTAATTCTGCATGGCTGGGGGGTAGGGGCAAGGTGACTTCTTACAGGTGGTGACGTTTCAGAAGATCATAAAAAATGAGAAAGAATTTGTTACCTAGGTGGTAATGTAGTGAAAACACTTCCAGAATATTTGTATAACAGCTGGAGAGCTGAGGAATTCTGGAATTAGTCACCAATCAAAGAAGAGACAGTAAGAGAGAGAGTGGACCCTCAGTTCTATCTCAATTTCTGGTTTGGCCCTTATTTTAGAGATCTGTGATACAGACAGAGAACGTCCCTTCAGATTAGGAAATAGTTCTCTCATCTACATAAAACACAAGGTCAATAAGGAGTTGAGAAAGAGTCAGAAGCAGGAAAGGTTATTTTTCTTCCCTGGCATAACATGTGCTAGGACTTGAATGGTGGATAGGACCTAGAATGGTGCACCCTACAAAACTCTCTATGAGGTTGTAGGATCTCTGCTCTCATTCCCTCAGTGGACATTCTGGGGCATCTCACAGTGCCAAGAGGGAGTATCTAACTGGCTTTAGCCACACCAACTGTCTTCCAAGGTTAACGGGGCCCAAAAGAATCAACTGTCAATTAGGGAATCCTCAAAAGGGTTGTCCCTGGCAGAAATGGGGATCGAGATCCTTTGAGCCACTGACAGTTCACAGAGTTAACCCATACTTTCCCTTGTATTTGCCATAGCCTTGTCCCTTACATTTCAATCATTTGTATAATTTTTTAAAAATCATTTTGTCTTTCACTAAAATACCTTGGAACTCATCATTATAAAAGTAGTATGGATTCAAGGTAAAAGTAAACCGAAATAACCACAATTTAAAAAAACTTCTCCCCATTCTAACCTAAAGCAACAGAATATACATTCTTCTTGAGTAAACATGGAACTTTCTCCAGAATAGGTCACCTACTGGGTCATAGATCAGGTCTCAACCCATACCATAAGGCTGGAATTATTCCTTGGATATTTTCAGATCACAGTGCTTTGAAACTTGAACTCAATCACAAGAGGAAATTTGGAAAGAATTCAAATACATGGAGGTTAAAGAGCATCCTACTAGTGAATGAATGGGGTAACCAGGAAATTAAAGAAGAATTTAAAAAATTCATGGCAAAAAATAAAAATTAAGACACAACTGTTTAAAACCATTGGCATGTAGCAATGGTAGACCTAAGAGGGAAGTACATAGCAACAGAAGCCTTTTTCAAGAAACAAGAAAGGTCTTAAATATACAACCAACCCTTATACCTAAAGGAGATGGAGAAAGAACAGCAAATAGAACTTTAAACCCAGGAGGAGAAGAGAATTAATTCTATTTCATTGAATAGAAATGAAATAGAAACCAAAACAACAGTAGACCAGATCAACAAAACTAGGGGATGGTTCTTTGAAAGACTTAATAAGATTGATAAAACCCTGGCCAGACTTATCAAAAAGAAAAGAGAAAAGAGAAAAGACCCGAATAAATAAAACCATGAATGAAAGGGAGAGATTACAACCAATACCAAAGAAATACAAACAATTGTAAGAACATATTATAAGCTATTATATGCCAACAAATTAGGCAATCTAGAAGACATGGAAGCATTCCCAGGAAGGTAAGCTACCAAAACTGAAACAGGAAGAAATATAAAACCTGAAGAGACCCATAATCAGCAAGGAAATTGAAGCAGTAATCCAAAACTTCCCAACAAGGTGCCTGGGTTCCAGAGTCAGTTAAGAGGCTCCCTTTGGCACTGGTCATGATCCCAGGGTCCTGGGTTCAAGCCCCACATCAGGCTCCCTGCTCAGCAGAGACTCTGCATCTCCCTCTCCCTCTGCCTGCCTCTCTGCCTACTTTGCCCTTTCTCTGTCAAATAAATAAATAAAATATTCTTAAAAATCTCCCCACTTCCCATTTCCTTTCCTTCTCCTACTGTCCTACATATTGCTCCTTATGCTCCACAAGTAAGTGAAACTATATGATACTTGACTTTCTCTGCTTGGTTCATTTCACTCAGCATAGTCTCCTCCAATCCAGTCCATGTTGAATCGGGGAGGGAGAAGAAACATGAGAGACTTTGGACTCAGAAACAAACTGAGGGTCTTGGAGGGGAAGAGGTGGAAGGATGGGTGAGCCTGGTGGTGGGTATTGAGGGCACATATTGCATGGAGCACTGCGTGTGGGGCATAAACAATGACTCTTGGAACATTGAAAAAAATATTAAAAAATCTCCCAACAAATAAGAGTTCAGGTCTGGATGGCTTCCCAAGGGAATTCTACCAAACATTTAAAGAAGAATTAATACTTATTCTGAAGCTGTTTCAAAAAATCTAAATGAAGGAAAACTTTCAAGCTCTTTCTATGAGGCCAGCATTGTCTTGATTCCAAAACCAGACAAAGACCCCATCAAAAAGGAGAATTACAGACCAATACCCCTGAAGAACATGGATGCCAAAATTCTAACCAAGATACTAGCCAGTAGATTCCAACAGTACATTCAAAGGATTATTCACACAACCAAGTGGGTTTTATTCCTGGGATGCAAGGGTGGTTCAACATCCCCAAATCAATCAATGTGATATGCTACATTAATAAAAGAAAAGACAAGAACCATATGCTTTTCTTGATAAATGCAGAAAAAGCATTTGACAAAATAGATCCTTTTTTGATAAAAACTCTTCACAGTGTAGGGATAAAGGAGACATATACATACATCATAAAGGCAATATGTGAAAAGCCCACAGTGAACATCATTTTCAATGGGGAAAGACTGAGAGCTTTTCCCCTAAGGTCAGGAACACAGCAGGGATGCCCACTCTCACCATTGTTGATCAAAATAGTACTAGAAGTCCTAGCCCCAGCAATCAGACAACAGAAAGAAATAAAAGGCATCCGAATCAGCAAAGAAATCAAACTCTCACTCTTCACAAATAACATGATATTCCATATGGAAAACCCAAAAGATTCCACTCCAAAATGTTAGAGCTCATACAGGAATTCAGCAAAGTGGCAGGATATAAAATCAATGCACAGATATCAGCTGCATTTCTATACACCAACAATGAGACAGAAGAAAGAGAAATTAAGGAATTGACCCCATTCACAACTGTACAAAAAAATTACATACCTAGAAAAAGAGTCAAAGGATCCATACTCTGAAAACTATAGAATACTCATGAAAGAAACTGAGTAAGACACAAAGAAATGGAAAAATGTTCCATGCTAATGGATTGGAAGAACAAATATTGTGAAAATGTCTATGTTACCTAGAACAATCTATACATTCAATGCAATCCCTATCAAAACACCATCAACATTTTTCAGAGAGCTGGAACAATCCTAAAATTGTATGGAATCAGAAAAGACCCTAAAGATCCAAAGAAATATTGAAAAAGAAAACAAAATCTGGAGGCATCACAATTCTAGACTTCAACCTGTATTACAAAGCTGTAACCATCTAGACAGTATGATACTGGCACAAAAACAGACACATAAATCAACAGAACAGAATAAAGAGCCCAGAAATGGACCCTCAACTCTATGGTCAACTAATCTTCAACAAACCATGAAAGAATATCCAATGAATAAAAGACAATCTCCTCAACAAATGGTATTGGGAAAATTGGACAGTCACGTGCAGAAAAATGAAAATGGACCATTTTTTTATACCATACACAGAAATAGACTCAAAATGGATGAAAGACTTAAATTTGAGACAGGAATCCATCAAAATCCTAGAGGAGAGCACAGGCAGCAACCCCTTTGACCTCGGCCGCAGCAACATCTTGCTAGACATGTCTCCAAAAGCAAAGTAAACAAAGGCAAAAATGAACTATTGAGACGTCATCAAGATAAAAAATGTTCGCACAGCAAAGGAAACAGTCAACCAAACCAAAAGACAAATGACAGAATGGGAGGAGATATTTGCAAATATCTTTTCAGATAAAAGGCCAGGATCCAAAATATATAAAGAACTTAATCAAACTCGACACCCAAAGAACAAATCATTCAGTCAGTAAATGGGCAGAAGACAAACAGACATTTCTCCAAGGAAGACCTACAAATGCCCAACAGACATTTTTAAAAAAATGCTCAACATCACTCACCATCAGGGAAACACAAACCAAAATCACAATGAGGTACCACCTGACATGGGTCAGAATGGCTAAAATTAACAAGTCAGGGATGCCTGGATAGTTCAGTTGGTTAAGTGTCTGCCTTCATCTTAGGTCATGAACTTAGGGTCCTGGGATTGAGTCTTGCATTGGGCTTCCTGAGCAGTTGGGAGCCTGCTTCTCCATCTTCCTTCCTGCTGCTTGTTTTCTCACACTCTGCCAAATAAATAAATAAAATCTTTAAAAATAAATAAGTAAGTAAGTAAATAAATAAACAAAATTAACAAGTCAGGAAATGACGGATGTTAGTATGGATGCGTAACAAGAAGAATCTTTTTACACCGTTGGTGGGAATGCAAGCTGGTAGAGCCACTCTGGAAAACAGTATGGAGGTTCCTCAGAAAGTTGAAAATAGAGCTACCCTAGGACCTAGCAATAGCACTATGAGGTATTAACCTCAAAGACACAAATGTAGTGATCTGAGGGGCACCTACAATATTTATAGCAGCAATGTCCATAATAGCCAAACTATGGAAAGAACCCAGATATCCATCAATAGATAAATGGATAAAGAAGATGTGCCATATATATATACATATATATGTAGATTTATACACACACACAATGGAATATTATTCAGCCAACAAAAAATGAAATATTGCCATTTGCAATGACATGAATGAAACTAGAGGGTGTTATGCTAAGTGAAAGAAGTCAGAGAAAGGCAATCAATTACCATATGATTTCACTCATGTGTGAAACTTTAGAAATAAAACAGAAAAGTACAAGGGATGGGGGGAATAAAACAAGATAAAATCAGAGAGGTATAGAGACCATAAGAGACTCTTCAGTACAGGAAAAAAACTGAGGGTTGCTGGACGGGAGGCAAGTGTGGGCATGAAGTAACTGGGTGATGGGCATTAAGAAGGGCATGGGATGTAATGAGCACTGGGTATTATATAAGACTGATGAACCACTAAACTCTACCTCTGAAACTAATAATACACTATATGATAATTAATTGAATTTAAATAAAAATAATTTAAATACTGCTCCTTATTATAATATCCTTTATTTATAAAGATTTATTTATTTATTTGAGAGAGAGAGAGCACAAGCAGGGAGAGGAGAGGGATGTGGAGGGAGAGAGAGAGAGAGAATCTCAAGCAGACTCCCCACTGAGCCCGATGCAGAGCTTGATCTCACAACGCTGAGATCATGATCTAAGCCAAAATTAAGAGTTCAGATGCTTAACCAACTGAGTTACCCAGGCACCCAAAAATATCCTTAAAAAAAAAAAAGAGAACATATAACCTACAATTTTAGGAGGTTAAGGACCCTCTGTAGTGTATCTATGAGCCTCTTACTGTTTATGAACCCTCATTCAGAAGCCTCTGGGATAAGGAAAAAGGAAGCAGGAGAGATAAATCAGAAATCTAAAATACTGGGAACAGATCTAAAAATTGTATTGTTAACATAACCTATATATTCTGCATCTGTTGCCTTAAACAGAATATGCTTAAATAAACATGGCTGTTTTCCTTAAAAAAAAAAAATCAAAAGGAGAATCCATCTCCAGGAGGACAAAGAAATAGTCACACTCACATTCTTGTGTGTTTCCTACCACATTACTTTTATACTTAACGTTTTAAGGTATTTTCATAATTATGATCATGGTATGTATTCAATTTCATTTCCTCACTTTTTTATTTACCATTATAAGTGTTTTTTTTCTTCATAAACATAAATGTATTTTTCTTTCATAAACATTACGCTTACTGTGGGCATAAAATTCCATCATAAATATCTCAATCCTATTTTATTGCTACATACACCTATCGTTGAAAGTTTCAGTTATTTTCAATGTTTGCTTATAAATAATGGTGTTTAAGATAAGGATTTGCAATAAGGCTTTTTTTCATAGTTTGGATATTTCCCTTAGTAGAATTTTTAGAACGTAAATGTGAGGTTGAGACTGCAAAGTTTTAAGAGTAATCATACGTATCATCAAACTGCTTTGGAGAACGTTTCACACAGCCACCGGTCTGCTCCACCACACCCCCGCCATCATTAGGTGTTTCTTCCTCAATCTTCACAAGGCTTTTGGCAAAAATTGTTGATATGCTTCCCATGGTCCTGTTGGACCCTGTGAAATGCCCTCAGACATTACAAACCAGTATCAGAGATATGTAAAAATGAGCTACAACATTTTACAAACGTTCATTAAAGCAGTTTTATCCTTTCAATTCATCACGCTTCATATTTCCCTACAGATGGGGTTTCTTGGTCTTGGCACTATTGACGTTTGGGGCTGGATAAGTCTTTGTTGTGGGGATTGCCCCGTGCGCTGTAGGACGTCAGGCGGCATCCTGCCAGTCGTTCTCCTATTCCTCCAACCCCACTGTGACAACCAAAAATGGCTCCGGACATTACCACATCTCCCCTGGGGCAAAATAGCCCTACCTGAGAATGCAATGTCTCCTGGGAAGAAAATGGCCTCTGACTAATGGAAAAATACATAGCTCTGTTAGCTCAGGTTTCCACTCCAATATTAGACTTTTATTCTTTAGTATCTTAGATACTGATAGTGCCTGCCTAATACCCTTTCTTGGCCTCTCCCTTGGCAATAGAACTCCAGTTTCATTCAGCTGTACCCCTCCCATGGACTCAGAGGGTGAATTAGGATTAATTATAGCTTGTCTCAGCCATGTCTCTTAGTCCTGTTTCCTTTATTAGTGATTGGTTCTGCTTTGGGTGTAGAAATCCATCCTGGTCAAGGGGACCCAGGAGGCATCTGCTGAAGGACTTCTGGGAAAGATTTCCTTACTAAGAAAAAGCAGCACATAGGAGGAAATGCCCTTCTCCTTTGGCAGATGGTGTCATGTTTCTGTACACTGCCAGGAATTGCTGTAGCCGCCTTGGAAGTCAGAGGGGAGAAAGCACTGACATGTAGAAGACTAAGAAGATAGCATTTGGCCTGTGATGAGCTCCTTGAGATGCTGAATCACCCAGCTGTGGAGAGAGAGGGGCTCTGCCTCCTGGCTTCCTGTTACATCATGTAACACACCTCTAAACTTTTAAACTACCTGTTGTTGTTGTTGTTATTAGGTCTTCCACTCCTTGCATCTTGACTTTCTGGGACCCCAAACACAGTGCCTAAGAGAGGTGGTAAAATCAGATCCTCTGGGCCAGTTCCAACATTCTGGTTGAAGCAATAGGCAGCCCACAGCCACAAGGGCCAACTCCAAGCAGTGACGTGGCTCCAATGAGGTCCAACCAGTTGAAGAAATAGCTCAGCCAAGGAGCAGGGAATCTAGACAGCTAATTCTAGTCCTAAAGAACCAGGTAAGCAGGCCAGAAAGGCAGAGTATGGTGGGATGGAAGCTGCTTCTTGGGATCCAGGAGCTCAGGGAAGCTGATAAATTCCAAGCCCACCATGGAAAGTAACAGAAGCTCTTGTTACATCATGATGGCTCTGTTTTCACTGGCTCCTAGTGGGCAGAACTGAGCCTGGAGGTCTTTAGTACTAGTCACAGTAGTTGAAGGGAGATAGAAAGGGTTATTCCTGACCAAGTGTCTAACATAAGAAGGATTTCAAAAATGATTTAGGATTAAACAAATTATCTGGAACTTATAAGATTTATAAGTTTTACTAAAAACTGCTCTCTCTAAGTTTTACTCAAATAAAAAGTTTTAAAAATGTATTTAAATGGAATGTAGCATTATTTTTAAGGTAGCTACAATTTTCCCATTTATTCAAATCGGCTCCCCCGTTGTCAATAATTTGCACAAGCAAGTATTTCAGACCAAAAGGTTATTAAATACAGGGTTGACTGTCACTCTCTAGAGGTCTCTAAAAATTGATGAGGCTTAAAATAAAGATTCAATAGCTTAGCCAGTTATAAATATAACTAGCTGAAAAGGATTAAACATGGAGGTGGTCATCCAGACGATGTTCCCACTGCTCAAACTACGAGCTCGGCCAGAGAGAGCTGAGGGTCCTCACACCCTGCCCAGTCCCAGGAATGTCTGTTCTGCCCACTGTTCCCACACCTGAAGTCATTTCCAAGGCCGCGGACTTGAGAGAGTAATGTGTTGCTGTGGCCATGTGAACCGAATAGGTAACTGAAGCCGGTTAGGACCTCTCTATAAACTTTTAAGATTCTGGCAGTGGGTGCAAAGTTCTCCTCATTTGGGAGCCACCCTTGACAGTCTCATGTACAAACTTCCTTGCTTATTACACCTGCCACCTACCAACCTAGGGTGGTCCACCTCTTTCTTTAGTCTCTACCTGCCCTCTACCTACAGGCAAACTTTTATTGTCATCCCAGGAAATCTGAGGTTCCAAACCCACATTAAGAAATGTTCTACATATGACAGTAGCAAACACACACACACACACACACACACACCCCACGGAGGAACAAATTTAAGAACTATGGAGAATTTGGATCTCGAAAGTTTCAAGGCTATGAGACATAAAAGAGTAAATGAGAACACCTTCTGTGGTTTTGAATAGGAAAACTTAATATCATAATACGTAAACTCTCTCTGAACTAATGTGTAAGCACAATGCAATCCCTATGCAAACATCAACAGGATTTTTTCTATTCACATAGAAAAAAAGGTCAGTAATCCAGGAACTATTTTAGAAGTCAAATGTAGGAAGAGTGGACTATCTTATCAGATATCAAAACTTATTATAAAGTTATAATAATTAAATTAAATAGCATGGTTATTGACAGGAAATAGATGATTAGAACAGAAGAGAAAGTCCTGATTGATAAATTCATGGTAAAGAGGGCATTGCAAATCCATGGGGAATGGGTGAAATATTCTATAGATGGTATAGGGCAATTGGTTAAGCATTTGAAGAATAAAGTTGGGGGGCGCCTGGGTGGCTCAGTTGGTTAAGCGACTGCCTTCGGCTCAGGTCATGATCCCGGAGACCCGGGATCGAGTCCCACATCGGGCTCCCTGCTCGGCGGGAAGCCTGCTTCTCCCTCTCTCACTCCCCCTGCTTGTGTTCCCTCTCTGGCTGTGTTTCTCTCTGTCAAATAAATAAAATCTTAAAAAAATAAATAAATAAAGTTGGATCCCCACTTCACCCTTTATATCAAAATTAATTACAGATAGAGTAACAATTCAGGTATAAAGAATAAAACCATGTGAGTATTAGAAGAAACTGTGGATTCATTTATATTTATTTTATATATTATGTAATATTAATTTATAATGGTTGAGAAGGGTAAAGGGCTTTTCTAAGCTGTTACTGTATTTTCCTTTTGCTGCTGTAACAAATTATCACAAACTCTGTGACTTACAATGACACAAATTTATTTATTATCTTACAATTTGGGCAGTCAGAGACCTAAAATCAAGTTGTCAGCAGGGCTGTACTCCCTCTGGGGGCTCTAGGCATAACTGTTTCTTTGCCTCTTCAGCGTCTATCGGCCACCTGTGTTCCTTGGCTCATGACCCCTTCCTGCACCACTCCTGTCTCTGCATCTTCCTTCTTCCTTAACAAGACCCTGATTACATGCACGCAGCCACTCCTCCTCAATGCAGTCTGGGTCACTCGGGAGGAAGTGGACCACACGCCCTGCTCCACTGCAGTAATGGGTCTTGACTGGTCCTCTAGTGATGGTTATTGATCCAGAATGGTCATGGGATCTAATCCACTGGTCCAATCAAGAAAGTGGGAAACTAGTATTTCATGGTGGATAAAGAGGTTTTACTGTCTCACTTTAGAAGAACAAGACAGTGTGTCTCTCCATTTGCTGCTAGCAGCTGTCTTGGGACAAGAAGGGAGGCCCAGGATGTCCACACTGTAGATGTCAGAGCAAGGACAGAAAGGACCTCAGGTCCTGATGACACTATTGAGCGATTCCATCAACGTACCCCAAAGTCTTGCCTACTTTTGGAATTTCTGTTAAAGAACAGAATAAATTTTCTAGTTCTTTAGACCCTGTTTGGGTTTTCTGTTAATTGTGCTAATAGCACCACAACTGACCACAGTCAGAACATGAAACGCAGAGCCATTTAGAAGAATATGGACTGGGAGGTGGGGGTTGGGTGATGCACACTGGGGAACATATGTGCTATGGTGAGCGCTGTGAACTGTGTAACACTGATGATTCACAGACCTGTACCCCTGAAGCAAATAATACATTATATGTTAATAAAAAATAAATAAAATAAAATAAAGAAGAATATGGACACAGTCCCGTACATTTTAAATTCAGTAAACTTTAAACTTCTATGTGGGAAAATTATAAAAATATCACAAGACAAGAATAACAGAAGAGTGTTTTCAACAAATATGATGAAAACCAATTACTTGATTTAACAAAAGCTTATATAAATCTTAAGAACTTAGAACCCAGGGCACGTGGGTGGCTCAGTCAGTTAAACGGTTAAACATCTGCATCTCCCTTCAGCTCAGGTCATGATCCCAGGGTCCTGGGACGGAGCCCTGCTTTGGGCTCCCTGCTCAGCATAGAGTTTGCTTGTCCTTCTCGCTCTCCACGCCTCCCCCAGCTTGTGTTCTCTCTCACTCACTCTCTCCCTCAAATAAATAAATACAATCTTAAAAAAAAAAAAGAATGTAGAACCCAACAGAAACATGGACAAGGGACCCACATAGTTTAAAGAAAAATAAATGCAAGTCAATAAATGCTCAAACTCACTCAAAATCTTTAAAAGGATAATCTAAACAAGTAGATTAATTTTAATAGCTAAGCAGAGGAAAAGGTTTCATGAGGTTGTTGTTACAGGTCAGGGGAGAGAAGCCTTTCCTACATGTGGATGAGAGTATACATATGAACACAACCTTTCTGGGGGTAGAGGTAGGGCCCCCTAGGAACATTTCCCACAATTTTCAATGAATGTGCCCTTTGATCCAACATTTCCACTGCTAGGAATTTATGTCATGGGTGCCATGATGTGTCAAGAATGTTTACTACGGTATCATCTGGAAGGAAATAACAACAACAACAAAGGAACAACTAGGATGCCCAAGGAGAACCAGATAATGAATTATGGACATTCTGCAGCTGTTACGTAGTCTAACCTGTAACTATATGTGCAGAACGGAAGTCTCCAAAATGTGTTAGTATAACTAATACAATGAAATAACACTAATATAACTTTCAAACAGTAATAATAATTTACATAATATGAGCCTTTGTGTTGAGATTTTAAAAAATAGATATGCATAAAAAGATATGTATAGATTTGTAGGTATTTACTAATACAGCTAAATAATATGGCAGTATAGGTATAAATTTTGTTTTCACAGAAGAAAACACAAGAAACTCCTAATAGATTCATGAGCAGAACTTATTTTTCATTTTCTACCTCTCTGCATTGTATAAATTGTCTTCTCTTCCATATTTTTAAAAATGGCTCACATTAGTTATGTGAACTGTGGAGTAATTTGACATTTTAATTTTTTTTTATATATCTGTGCTTTCAAGAAAACAAACAGAAGTTATTTTGACCGTTAATTGGCTGGAGAGCCATCTGGATGGTTGGCTTGAAAGCAAACTATTCAGCAGGGTATTCAAGGCCCATTACAATCAGGCCACAGCTTCCCTTTGAGTTTATTCATTTATTCATTAATTCAGCAAACATTTGCTGCAGACTCATGAGATTTCTAGTTCTGCATGAGAGGCTCATCTCTTCAATGATCACAAGCCATGGACACTGCCTTCCAGTTGCTCACAGACACTTGTACCAATAAGTAGGATGTTCAGTGGGATGTTTCATGCATGACACTGTCATGGAGGAGAGGGCTGTGTCTGATAGTTCCGAAGGTGGGAGGGACTTGCTCTCTGTGGGTGATTCACAAAGACTTCACAAAGCCACCTGCACATGCCCTTGCGAAGTTTTGAGGTAGAAAGGACATTCCAAGCTGAGGGAAATATAGGTGCAATTGTGCATGAGGACAGGTGGAAGAAAATGGTGTGTTTGCAAATCTCTAGGTCATCTGTCATGTCCCGAGCATGGGGCGAGACCAGGAAGGACTCACAAGGGGAGGCTGGAAAGGCAAAACAAGACAGATGACAGATGACCTTGTTTATTCCAATGGCCATAGGGAGCCAATGCAGGATGTGGAGCAGCAGCTTGTATGACCCCTGAATGTTTCAGAAAGGTCAGCAATGAGGAGAGATGCTAGTCTTATGGTGAGAGGTATAAGAGAGTTTGTAGAGCACAGTTATTAATAGTATAGAATGGGCTTGAACTCTGGTTTTATTATTTCCTAGTTTTATACTTTGGGGAAAAGTATTTAGCATTTCTGTTTCAGTTTTCTCAGAGTCAATGTGCAATAATCCTCAAAGGTCTAGGTATCCAACTTTCTCTAGGACACAGCTGCCCTGGTACACTAACCTGACAGCTCCCCTTGGGGAAAGTTGGAAGACTCAGTACCTAGGCTGTCAGTACCATGAGTTCTTTCTTAAGGGGTACCGGATCGCTGCTACATTCAAGGGGCTCCAGGCCTATGAACTGACTCAGGTCTGTAACAATGCAAGGAACCATGATTCTCAAATAGCTTGATGTAACTTGGGACTCTTCATGAGACCTACAGATATAAAAATCATCAAGGTTGAATTGAGAACCCTTTATACCTCAATTTGAATTAAAAGTATCAATATGAACTCATGATGTAATTTATGTTCAGAAAAATTTGTATTTTATATATGTGCATAGAAAGACCTAGAATCGGTGAATGACCTACTTGCAGTGAGTGCCCTCAGGGTATAGACTGCAGTCTCTAAATGCCATTTTCTACTAAGTAGAAACAACAGTTCAAATATGTGTGAAATACATGTGAGTAAGGTATTCAACAATATCCATCTTCAAATCTATACCTCAAACTGTTTTTTTAAAGATTTTATTTATTTATTTCAGAGAGAGAAAATGAGAGAGAGAGAGAGAGTATGAGAGGGGAGAAGGTCAGAGGGAGAAGTCGACTCCCCACAGAGCTGGGAGCTTGATGTGGGACTCAATGCTTGGACTGAAGGATCATGGCCTGAGCTGAAGGCAGTGGCTTAACCACCCAGGCAGCCCTGTAACTCAAACTTGTTAAACGACCAATAAAAATATCCAGCTCCCTCCCTGGCATCTTGACTTGGATGGTTCATGGGACCTACAAACTGAACATGCCCAAAACAAAACTAATGACTCCCCACCCCCAACTGAATCTGCCTGCTACTAATTAGCAGTATGACCTCAGAGACCTCTCTTAACTACTCTAGTCTCCAGTGTGTGAACTGGGCCAGTAACTAAATTATCTCTAGGTTATTTCTAGCTTAAGGAATGTGTGGGACTAAAACATGACTCCAGGAGTGTCTGGGTGGCTCAGTGGATTAAGGGTCTGCCTTCGGCTCAGGTCATGATCCCAGGGTCCTGGGATTGAGTCCCACATCTGGCTCCCTGCTCAGTGGGGAGTCTGCTTCTGCTTCTCACTCTGCCTCTGCCCCTCCCCTTCTGCTTATGCTCTCTCACTCTCAAATAACATCTTTAAAAATAAATAAATAGGGGCGCCTGGGTGGCTCATTGGTTAAGCCTCTGGCTTTGGCTCAGGTCATGATCCTGGAATCTGGGATCGAGTCCCGCATCGGGCTGCCTGCTCTGCGGGAAGCCTGCTTCTCCCTCTCTCACTCCTGCTGCTTGTGTTCTCTCTCTGGCTGTGTTTCTCTCTGTCAAATAAATAAAATCTTTAAAAATAAAAATATAAATAAATAAATAGAACCTGCCTCTATTTGTCAGTATTAATTTGATTGTGCATTGTTTCTAAAAACAAGCCACTTTTTTAGGGGTTCCTGGGTGGCTCAGTCATTAGGCGACTGCCTTCAGCTCAGGTCATGATCCTGCAGTTCTGGAATCGAGTCCCACATCGGCCTCCTGTGTGATGGGAAGCCTGCTTCTCCCTCTCTCACTTCCTCCGCTTGTGTTACCTCTCTAGCTGTGTTTCTCTCTGTCAAATAAATAAAAATATTTTAAAAAATAAAAATAATAGTAAAATAAAAAGCCACTTTAAAAAAAGTTATTTATTTATTCTGAGAGTGTGAGCCCATGAGCAGGGGGAAGGGCAGAAGGAGAGGGAGAGAGAGAATCTCAAGTAGACTCCCCACTGAGCACAGAGCCAGATCCTGGGGCGTGGTGGGGAGTGGTGGTGGTGGTGTTCAGTCCCACAACCCTGAGATCATGACCTAAGCCAAAATCAAGGGTTGGTTTCTAAACCGACTGAGTCAACCAGGTGCCCCAAAATAAGCCACTTTAGGGGCGCCTGGGTGGCTCAGTTGATTAAGCAACTGCCTTCAGCTCTGGTCATGATCCCGGAGTCCCGGGATCGAGTCCCACATCGGGCTCCCTGCTCGGCGGGAAGCCTGCTTCTCCCTCTCTCACTCCCCCTGCTTGTGTTCCCTCTCTCGCTGTGTTTCTCTCTGTCAAATAAATAAATAAAATCTTTAAGAAAAAATAAGCCACTTTAAAAGCAACTTAGCCTATGTATTAGCCTATGTAGCCTCAGTATATGTGGCTCAAATTTCCAATAGCCCATAATTGCTTTCATTATGGGCTCACGCATTGTGGACCCAACCGGCCGAGTAACTAACTGCCTACCTCCCTGGAGCAACAGCCAGGGACTTGTCTGCTGTTGAGAAGATAATTTAGATGACCTTTTTTTTCAGGTCCAGGCTTTTGTATCTGCTTCAGAAAAATGATAGGTGCAATTTTTTCCAAGGTAAGAGGAGGAGATGGTTTTGACCTCTAATGAGAAGGTGACTTGTCATTTTTATTGCATAATTGAGGGTCTTCCCACCATAAAGTGAAAAGGACAATAAATCAGCTTCTTGGAGGCTGTTACTGGCACCTGGTGGGAGGCAGGCCTGAGTGACAGCTGTACATTGCTCAGGGGTCTCCACATGCCCCCCTCCTACGGCCCTGCACACTGGATCGTGGTGTCGACTTCACTGTCTCTCTCTTTGGATGGTTCGCCTGATTTAAGGGGTTAAAAAGCTGAGTAAGCTTAAAACCAATGGAAATAAAAGAGAATTGGGAAAAGGTGGGGATTCCCCCCCCCGTAGAAAAGATAACACATCTGAAACTCAGCTTATCTTTTCTCAGATGCAGTTCTAAGTCTGACATCAGCTGGAGCCGCCCACAGTATCCTTGAGAGTAAAAGGAAATGTGACTTGAGCCCCCCATTCGATGTACAGTGGAATCTCAGCACCAGCCATTTTTGGGGTTTTCAGGACCCTGGCTTCTGTTTCTCTGGGCCCCCACTAGCTCCACATCCCTGCTGACATTGGACTCATTTCCTTTATGGATTAGCTCACAGCCCTGTTGTGCTGTCCTTCTTCTGCAGACATTGCCAAGTGGTGGACAGCGCTTGGACACTTTTAGTCTCCCAAGAACCACCTGGACAGGGGTTGGAGTGGCAAACTTGCTTGCAATGTTGGGAGAGGTGTTACATTGCATAGTATCAGAGCTCAAAGTTGGAGACCAGGCATCTAGGTTCTTAAAGTCAACTCGAGAAAATCTTCAGCCATGTTGTTGTGTTTTTAATCTACTTGCTATGTCATTTCTGTACACATCAAGGTAGGTAATTCTTCCAATATCTGTCAGGTGAAGCATCTGAGGAATCTGTTAGGTGACTTTCTAAGGCTCAGATGGTTCGTGGCACCAAGCAATGTGAATACCAGACTAGGGCCCTTTCCTTCCATTACATCGTACCCCCTAAACAGCTCGGGATTTCATAACATCTAGTTTGTAAAGGATTCATGTATACAGGGCTCATGGGTGTCTCAGCTGGTTAAGCGACTGTCATTGGGTCAGGTCATGATCCTGGAGTCCCAAGATCGAGTCCCTTCATCAGGCTCCCTGCTTGCTGTCCCCTTCTCTCTCTGACCCTCCCCATGTCTCATGCTCTCTCTCTCTGTCTCTTTATCATTCTGTATCTCTCAAAAAATAATAAAAATATTTTTTTAAAAAAGTATTCATATACACATTCTCACTCAAGTCTAGCAACTCTAGTGGAGAAGTGGGGAATGGGCAAAAATGCCTATTTTGTAGGTGAGGTATTGAAGCTCTGGAGAGGTGAAAAGTCAAGGTCAACCAGATATTCAAATCAACAAAATCATTCCAGCCTGCCCCTGGTCTCGACAAATAAACAAACAAGATACATCTCCTGGACACTGGCAATGCATTTCGCATTGTTAGGTATTGCTAGTTATGTGTAAACTATGCTTTTAATATTGAGAGCACTCAGTCCTAAAAGACCTCTGGGAAGATGAGGAGCCTAAGTCCCAGGTCCTCCTTGGAAACAGGTTTAGCAGTGAGAACCACCACCACATTGTCACATATTTGCATAGGAGCCAGCTGGACCTCCTGGAAGAAATCCCTTTTCTAAGGGGAACTCTGTGACTTCCCACTGAGTCGTAAGCTAGTGAACCGAAGGCGCAACGTCCAAGGTTTGCTTGGGCCGAGAGTGAACATAGACCTCCCCCCTAAATCACTGGTTTCCAAAAGAGGTTGATTGAAACCACCCTCCGAGTACACACACACCCTTCCCCTGCAGAGGATACTCGGCACCATCTGGAGACATTTTAGTTGTCTGGGGGAGGGCTACTGGTCTCTAGTAAGTAGAGGCTGGTGATGCGGATAAACATTTTACCATGCAAGCAACTATAGCACAAAGCAAGCTCAAGGTGACAGTCCTCATGTGTTCTCTGACCTAAAAGGCCAGAAGCATGTAGCCTGCTCCCCCACAGAAGGGAGTGTAGGGAAACTGAAAGCATGAAAAAGCCATCAGAGCCCTGTCTAGGGTGTCTGAATGCCAGAGGGGAGGGAAGTCTCCCCACCTTCAGGAGAGTGAGCTAGACGAGTGGCAGGAACATTGAGGTGTGGACCGGGTGACTGAGGAGCTCCTCTTCTCACGGAAAACAGGTGGAAAAGGTAACCAGAAGAAGCCGCAAAGAGGCACAAGATTCTTCCTGTAGCCACTCCGAGGCAGGCAGGTGCCATGGGCACTGTGCCTATCAGCTCCTTACAGGGAGTCCTTGGGGGATCTCACAGGGGCGATCCAGGCAGTGGCAAAGCCAGAACCCTGATACTGTTAGGGACTGAATTGTGTCCCCTTCCAGATCCGTATCTTGAATTCCTAACCCACAGTTAGGTGGGTATATGGAGAGAGGGCCTGTAAGGAGATTAAAATTAAAGTTAAATGAGGTCATAAGGGCAGGGGACCTAAACCAATATGACTAGCATCCTTATAAGAAAAGGAAGAGACACCACAGCTCTCTCTCTCTACACGTGCACAGAGGAAGGCAATGTGCAGACATAGCAAGAGGAGACAGTCTACAAGCCAGGAAGAGACCTCTCACCAGAAACCTTGATCCTGAACTTCCAGCCTCCAGATCTGTGAGATAAAATATTTCTGTTTTCTGCTTAAAACCATTCTGTGTAAGCCACGTGGTCTGTGGTATTTTGTTATGGCAGCCTGAGCTGACACATGCAGACGCCAACATCTGGCTTCCCACCCGTGGCCCATCACTCCAATCACAGCCAGGTCACTGACAGCCATTTACGGTGGCTTTTTTTTCAGGACTTGACCATCTTCCATCTTCGCACCTCTTGCCACCAGTCAACACTCACTCTTGAAGACTTCTCCTCCCAAGTGAAACACCACCTTCCCGTGTCTCCCGATACCTCTCCCAAGGATGTCTCAGGCTCTCTTTCATAGGGTAGCAAACTCAGAAGTTCTGGTTTTGACAGCCTTTGTTCTATCCCTGCAAATTCTCCCTGGGAAAGCTGCCAAAAGACCTATTTCCACAAGGATTTTGAACAGTCTCCATCCCAATGAATGGAAGTACCCAGCACAAAATCAGCTTAGGCTAAATATTTACTGAGTGAAGGAGTAAATGAACAAACAAACAAATTATCCCCTCTAAGTTGGTAATTCCTAGTCTACCTCTTTTGAGCTCCAGCCCTGCTGTTGTAGGGCTGCCCACAGCTGCATAACAAACTACCCCCAAACTCAACAAGACTTACAAGAAGAAGCATATTTTTCCTATGTAGGCACACCGTGGTTGAGCTGATCTAGGCTGGGTCTGGCTGGAATGGATATGCTCTATGTTTCCGATTTTGAATCATCAGGGATTGGCACCAGGCGATGAGAGCTGGATTCAGGTCTCATTTGGGGCCAGATGTGGAGACAGTGGCCACTCAGCACATGGTTTTCTCATGGCCATCTCCAAACTGTATAAGCACAATGAAGGCCTCTGCCATGTTCACATCCTCTAACAGCCCATAGAGCAAAGCAAGTCTCAAGAGCAAAGCCCATCATCAATGGGATGAGGAGGTAATCTCTGCTCATAGGGCGGGAAAGGAGGTGATGATTGAGGAAATATTTGCTGAACAATAATTCAAACATCAAAACTGGCACAACTATATATCAAATTTCCTAGAAGATACTGCCCCCTTGAATATCTTATAAACTCCTTAAATTCTCCATATTGTTTGCTAAGAACCTGGCTCTGCCAAATTCCTCCTTCTGCAGAGTCAGGTCTCCTTGTCCATGTCCTATTAGCAGGGGGTCCTGCTGAATTTGGACAGAATCCCAAATACATACTTCTAATAACCAGCTCTCCTCAATTCTGAATCACCCACCTTCTAGAACCCCTCATTGTGCTGGCCCACACATTAAGTGCTCTCCCATTGCAGACATGTGCCTGACTCACTCTTGTGTTGTCTATGGCACCTCAGTGAGATACATATTCACGTCCCAGATCCCACTGTTCAGCCCGACTTCTTCCTCTGCCCATCAACTCCAGTAGCCAGGTCCCACCAGGCCCTGGGCCTTAGCTTGCCTAAGTCACAATGAGGAGACTGCACACCGCACAGCCCTTTTGAATACCCACCTGTTATAATGGAAACCAGCTTCTCTATATCAGCTTTTCTCTGAAGACTGCATCTCATGGACAGGGCTGTGAACCACTTTTAAGGGAACCAATATTAGGACCCACCAAAGGGGAGAGAGGTCAGCCAATGAATTACCGACTGGCTTCTTCTTTCTTGAGGTCCAGTTTAGATTACATTTGCTCCTACACGCGCGTGCGCGCGCGCACACACACACACACACACACACACACACACACACTCCCCTACACTGAGTTCTAATCTCCCCACTCGTATTTATTTAGGCTGTCACCAGATAATTTGATAGGCTTCCTTCGGACAAATGGGCCCTGCTCCAGGAGGCTGAGGACAGGAACAGCAAGTCTGGACAGGCTTACTTCGGCAGCACGAAGAGGAAAAGCCTTGCTAGATGAATGTCGGCAGGATTGCTGGCTCTTGCCTGCTGTATTAATTTCTCCTTTAAATGAAAGCTGACCCATTTTTTCCAGCCCACAGCCCTAATGGACTCGTATTCAGAGGCCATCGTTCTCCCACATAAAGAGATGTATTGTGTTTAATGATAAGCCTGTTAATGGAATCTGCTATTTCTGGGTCTCTGGGAAAATGCCATTAATGAGCTTGCAAGTGCAAGGGGAGCAGATGCTTCGGGGGCATGTGCTCAAGGACAGAGTGCCCTGTGCTCAAGGACAGAGTGCCCTGTGCTCAAGGACAGAGTGCCCTGGCAGGATGACAAACAAAAACCCAGAAAACGGGTTCTTTCTCACTGTCTCGGCACTAGTTTGGCCTAACCAAAACTATGATCTAGACAAACTGTCTTCAAAATGTCAAGTTATCACCCTTAACCATCCCCACACTACCCACCGCCCAACATCCTATTTGTAGGATGTCACCCACAGATGCTTCTGTCATCCTCATCATAACCCAATCGTCAGCAGAGCGCAAAGTTAGACCAAGAGTCATGGGTCCCCCAGGCAGAGTAAATCTGTCATTCCTTCAAAACCTGGAATTGGTCGATGTCTCCTTAAGAGACTGAGCACAACATGAGGACAGACTGAAGAAGAAAGAGGCAGGCCACTTGGGTTTGTAGGTGGCAGTTTTAATAATAGCAAAGGGAACTTTCATATGAGGTTTGTCTTGGGTTTCAGCAAGACAAAGGGACCCCCACAGCCACTCTCCAAATCATAAAGGTCTACAAAGGCCCTAAGTGTGTTCCCTTATGTACACCACCATCTCAAGGCTGTGTCCTCGGAGAGCAGGAAAGACAAGTAGGAGGACAGGAGAGGGGCTGAGTGTTCTCCAAGTGCCCAGGTCCAGCTCACAAGTCAGTTGGTGGTCATGTCTTTTTGATGATGGTCCCCAACAGCATCATACTTCTCTTGGGGGGGGGCATCTTGGCCTCTCTTGGCACTTCCTGGAACGTGCTGGCCCCTCTTATATATGGGAAGCTTTGCTGGCACACACACCTTTTAATATATCTCCTGCTGACACTCCCTCCATCCTAGCGCTCATGCAGGCACTAAAGAGAGATTTAAAAGGTATAAGAGAAAGTCCTGGTCCTCAAGGGTTTAACAGCTCTAGATAATCCAACTCAGAGTACTGAGTATTATTGAGAACGGGGCACTGTGCTAGAAGCGGTTGAAAGTTCAACAATGAGGAAGACAGAATAGAGAATCCTGGTTATCTTAAAGGCTTGCTCAGCCTCAGTTCTGCAGCATCACCGGAGCTGCTTTACTTATTATTTTTTTTAAGTTTTTATCTATTTATTTAAGAGAGAGAGATAAGGAGAAAGCAAGAGAGCACAGGCAGGGGGAGCAGCAGAGAGAGATGGAGAAGCAGGTTCTCCACCCAGCATGGAGCCTGACCCAGGGCTCAGTCCCAGGACCCTGAGATCATGACCTGAGCTGAAGACAGATACTTAACTGACTGATGCACCAGGTGTCCCAGCTGAACTAGTTTAGAATGAGACACCCCCTCACACCAATCAGAATGGCTAAAATGAACAACTCGGGAAATGACAGATGTTGGTGAGGATGCAGAGAAAGGGGAACCTTTTTACACTCTTGGGGGGAAATGCAAGCTGGTAGAGCCACTCTGGAAAACAGAATGGAGGTTCCTTAAAAAGTTAAATATAGAGCGACTTTATGACCCAGCAATTGCAGTATTAGGTATTTATCCAAGTGGTACAAACACAGTGACTTGAAAGGGCATCTGCACCCCAATATTGATAGCAGCAATGTCCACGATATGTCCATCAAAGGAACGAATGGGTAAAGAAGATGTGATGTATACTGGGCATTTACCCCAAAGATACAGAGATAGTGAAAAGAAGGGCCATATGTGGGGCACCTGGGTGGCTCAGTTGGTTAAGCGACTGCCTTTGGCTCAGGTCATGATCCCGGAGACCCGGGATCGAGCCCCACATCGGGCTGCCTGCTCGGCGGGAAGCCTGCTTCACCCTCTCTCACTCCCCCTGCTTGTGTTCCCTCTCTGGCTGTGTTTCTCTCTGTCAAATAAATAAAATGTTAAAAAAAAAAAGAAGGGCCATATGTACCCCAATGTTCATCGCAGCAATGGCCACAATCGCCAAACTGTGGAAAGAGCCAAGGTGCCCTTCAACAGATGAATGGATAAAGAAGGTGTGGTACATATATACAATGGAATCCTATGCCTCCATCAGAAAGGATGAATATCCAACTTTTGTAGCAACATGGACTGGATTGGAAGAGATTATGCTGAGTGAAATAAGCCAAGTAGAGAAAGTCAAGTATCACATGGTTTCACTTACTTGCGGTGCATGAGGGGTAACCTAGAGGACAGTGGGAGAAGGAAAGTAAATGGGAAGTAGGGTAATCCAGGGAGAGAAACGAACCAACAGAGACTTTGGACACAGAAACAAACTGAGGGACTTGGAGGGAGGGGGTGGGGGGATGGGAGAGCCTGATGGTGGGTACTGGGGGCACCGATTGCATGGAGCACTGGGTGTGGGGAATGGGGAGTGAATCTTGGAACACTGGAAAAAAAATTAAGTAACAATAAAAAAAAAATGGTCAGATATACCAAAAAAAAAAAAAAGAAGATGTGATGTGTTTATATAAAATAGGATATTACTCAGCCACGATAAAGAATTAAATCTTGCCATTTGCACTGATGTAGAAAGAACTAGAGGACATTATGCTAAGCACAATAAGTCAGCCAGAGAAAGAAAAACATCATATGAGTTCACGCATATGTGAGATTTAAGAAATGGAACAGAGGAGCATAGGGGAAGGGAAGGAAAAATAAAATAAGATAAAAACAGAGAGGGAGACAAACCATAAGAGACTCTTAACTATAGGAAACAAACAGGTTGCTGGAGGGGAGGCTGGTGAGGGATGGGGAAATTGGGTGATGGGCATTAAGGAAGGCACTTGAATAATGAGCACTGAGTGTTGTATGCAAATGATGAATCACTATATTTTGCTCCTGACACTAGTAGTACACTATATGTTAATTAAACTGAATTTAATAAAAACTTAACAAATGAAAATAAAAAATAAAATGCATAGTCTCAGGCCTCACCTTGGACTGACTGAATACGAAATGCTGCAGGTGGGACGAGCCGCTCGGGTTTAATACTAACATTTGAGGAGCATAGGCCTAAAGAGCTCCTCAGAGAAGCGCAGGAAATAAGACAACACTCAGTCTCTCTGCTACCAGGGAGGGCAAGCCCAGGACCTGACCACAAACCAGAACCAACCACCTAGGCCAGAGCCTGTGGCTTCAGAGTCAAGCTGAAGTCAGAGCCACCAGCGGAGTTTTAAAAATGCAAAATTGCTTGAGCTCCACCCAAAAGTTTTCATTTGCTCGTCTGAATTTTTGTTAAAAAACACTGACGGTTATGAGAGGAGAGAAACTCAGCGGGTATCAAAGCAGCCGTCAGGAATGGTGAAGAGGGGACTATAAAAAGCTGGTGCATTCGCTTCCTGTGGCTGCCATAAGAAGTCACCACAGACTTGCTTGAAACAACAGAACTTTATGGGGCACCTGGTAGCTCAGTTAGCTGAGCCTCCAACTCTTGGTTTCAGCTCAGGTCATGATCTCATGGGTTTCCGGACTGAGCCCCAGCAGGGAGTCTGCTTGAGATTTTCTTCCTCTGTTCCTCCCCACTCCTCTCTCTCTCTCTCTCTCTCAAATAAATGAATGCATCTTTTAAAAAACAACAGAACTTTATTTTCTCACAGTCTGGAAGTCAGAAGTTCAAAGTCAAGGTGTCTGCAGGCCGCACCCTCTCCTGAAGCTCATGGGGAGAATCATCCACCCTTGCCCTCTTCTAGCTTCTGAAAGCAGCTCCACGGCTCCAAGCTCTGCTTCTGTCTTCACATGGTCTTCACCTCTTCCCTGTCTTCTCTTCTGTCTTAGATCTCCCTTTGCTGTTCTCTTCTAAGAACACTTGTCATTTTACTTAGGGCCCATTCAGACAATGGATGACTATCTCATCTCAAGATACTTAACTTAACCTGCAAAGACCCCCTTTTTCCTCACGAGATAAGATTCACAGATTCCAGGGATTTGATATCTATCAGGGGACCATAATTTTGTGTCTACCACAGCTACCAACAAGAGAAGACTGCATCTGCCAGGTACACAATTAGCACAAAGCAGTAAATGACTGAGCAGCAGTCTCTTGGGGTTGCTTTTTAACCAAATGAGAGCCTGAAGTTCAAGGGAAAATGTTATTAGGGTAGCTGTTCAGGATTCAGCAGGCAGGGATATCACTTTTCAGGCAGATTTTACCACCATTATGCTTCAAAAGACTGGGAAGAATACTATTGTTGATGATGATATAAATGACTCAAAAGCAGGTCTCTGCTTCCTGTTCTGAAGGTTCCATAACTAAGAAAAAGATTCTCTCAGGAGACCAGGGACAAGACAGGGAGAACCACTGGTGTGCTACTGATTCTATGAGACCCTTGAGCTCTGAGAAAGTTGCTTGTTTCTCTGATGCCTTGAGCAACCTACAACCTTGAGCATTTTCTAGTTGTGACTTCTTACACTGAAGGATCAGAATATAGTGAGTAACTTCAAACAAATCCATCAAGCAGTCAGAATGGGAACTGACTACCTGGGTCTGTGATTATGTCACTGTAGTTTGAAAGTAATTACAGTTGCCTACCCCCTTGCTGGGAGGGGATGCATCCTAAGACCTCCACATAGTACCAAACCTACATGTATGTACTGTATGTTTTTTTCCTCTACATACATACCTATGATGAGGCTTAATTTATAAACTAGGCATAGTAAAAAATTATCAACAACCACTAATAAAACAATTTTTGTGCTACACTGTAATGAAAGTTATGTGAATGTGGTCTCTCTCAAAATATACTCACCCTTTTTCTTGTGATGATGTGAGCTGATAAAATGTTGTGTCATGAGATGAAGTGAGGGGAATTACATAGGTTTTATGGTATATATATCACAATACATCAGGAAGATTGTCTGCTTCTGGACTGTAATGGACCCTGGGTAACAGCAACCATGAGAAAGGGGACTATTATACACCACCGTCTCTGCAAATATGAGTGTTATTCCCATGGAAATGTTCCAGAAATTGGATTATAGAGGAGAGTGACACTAACTGCCTTTAAAATGGCAAGTTTTGGGGGCACCTGGGTGGTTCAGTCAGTTAAGTTTCTGATTCTTAATTTTGGCTCAAGTCGTGATCTCAGGTTCACGGGATTGAGCCCGGCATTGAGCTCCATGTTCAGGGTGGGGTCTGCTTGAGATTCTCTCTTTCCCTCTCTCTCTCTCTCAAAATAAAAGATAAATCTTTAAAAAATGGCAAGCTTTCAAGTTAGCAAGTAAGGATAACACCTTGTCTATGAGACTGTTTTCAACTAATCACTAAATACTCTTCTCTCCAGGTCTCTCCCTTCCAATCTTCCTGATATGCCTTCACAGGAGTCTATTTGTAACAAGGTGAGTTTTGCTCATAGAAATTTAACTGAAGAAAATAATCTAACAAGTGTGCAGCAATACAATCTCAAGAATAGCCATCATAAGGGTGCTTGGATGGTTCAGTCAGTTAAACGTCCAGCTCTTGATTTTGGTTCAGGTCATGATCTCAGCGTTGTGAAGCTGAGCCCCACGTTGGGCCTTGCGTTAAGCACAGAATCTGCTTGTCCCTCTCCCTCTGCTTCTCCCTTTATGTGTGCTCTCTCTCTCTCTATGAATCTAGATACTCTAGATATTTTTTCTTTACCAATTTTCTTTAATTGAATCTGTCCAAAGCATTCAACTTGGTTTTTAGAGAAACAGCTTACTTTTTACATTCATGATTTTTATATGACTCTCTCTCTCTATATATATATATAGAGAGAATATATATAATCTCTATAGCTATATGTTATATAGAATATACTATATAGAATATAATATATATAATATATAGTTATATATCATATATAGAAAGATAATATATAATATATATGTATAAAGATTCTCTCTATGCCTCTCTCTCTGCCACTTCCCTGCCCACTTCTCCCTCTCTAAAAAAGTGTCCATCATAGTACTAATTACAATAATGAAAAACCAGAATCAACCAAAATGTCCACCAATAATAGTCCTTGTCTATCTCAGGGAAAATTCCTTGATCCTTCAGGCTGTTCAGTGTCTTCGTGCTTGCTTCTTATTTGGTAGCATATCAAAATTGCTATTCAATTGCTGTATAGAAACAGTAGAAGCTGTCTTAAACAGTCTGCATTCAAACAGCTTGTGGATAACTTGGTAACTCTTCATCCTTTCTCTGGAAAACCACAACAATTCCTCTCACATTGTCACTTCTTTGTGCCAGTTGTATTTGCTGCTGTAATTATGTAATCTAACATCATACTAAGTCATATAAAAGTCATGAATGTAAAAAGTAAGCTGTTTCTCTAAAAACCAAGTTGAACGCTTTGGACAGATTCAATTAAAGAAAATTGGTAAAGGAAAAAATATCTAGAGTATTTAGATTCAATTCTCCACATTAAGACACCCAAATAAGGAAGAGTAGAGATGAATTTTGGGAAATAGAACAGATGTGTTGTGGGAAATAGGATAGGTGCATCATGGGTAGGGTGACCTCATATCCAGGTCAATCTAGGACAGTCCCTATTTACATCTGCTGTTCCAGTGCCCTCTGTGGTTTAGGGCCCTCTTTCATTCTCAGAAGTGTCCGATTTGGGTGATAAATTAGAAGGTCACTCTAACTGTGGCTTTAGTTTATGTAAGACAAATAAGGTTTAATGCCAATCAGTAGGACATCCTAAAGAATTAAAACTGAGCCTCACAGGAAAAGATTAGGGAATAAGTGTTCATATACATGTTTTAAATTAGGGTTCCCAGACTTTTTTCTGTAAAGGTCCAGATAGTAATTATTTTAGACTTTAGTCAGTCTCTGTCCCAAATATTAAAATCTGCCATCGCTTTTGTGCTAAACAAAAGCTACCCTAGATAATCCATAAATGAATGTGTATAGCTGTGTTCCAACAAAACTATTTTGGGACACTATATTTGAATTTCATATAATTTTCCCATGTCACAAGATATTGTTCTTATTTAAAATTTTTTTCAAGCATTTGAAAATGTAAAAACCATTCTTGATTCATGAGCCATACAAAAATGGGCAGTGGGTTGTTTTAGGCTGTGGGCCATAATTTGTTGGCCTTTGTTTGAAGTTAAAAAGCAATAATGCTATGTATGTGTTAGGTTTTTTCCTTTCTGGTTTTCATTTTTCAATTATTCAAAATGCTCAAGTGACATTAAATAAAAGGGCTTCTATTGTATTTGTTCACATTCTTTCTATTTCTCTTGCTTGTAAGGTGTATGAGATAAGGCATTTTCCTGGCACATAACAGGTGTTCAGTAAATGTTTCTTAGATGAAAGAAGTTATACAATATTTATACAATGGAATACTAACACAACCATGAAAAGTTATGTTGGCAAGCTCAAGGTCTATTGTGAAAGGTTAAAAAAAAAACCAAGGTAACACAATAGTTACGTATGATGTAGCTCTATTTTTAGATATTATAGCTCTATGGGGAGTTACATAGTAGGCTTTACAAAAATATTATCAATTTTTTAATCACTATAGTTATTACAGGTTTGGGGATGCTTTAAAATCTTTTTTTTTTTTTTGCTTATATTTTTGGCTTTTCTAAAATGGATGTGTTTTCTAAAATGGTGTATGATTGCTCATTGCTGTTTTATTTTATCTTACAATTCTCATGTCCTGAAGGAATTTAAATCTGACCAATGGAGGCCCCAAGGCTGGTCAGACTCTATGCCTGTGGTCAGGGCCCGGGAGGGACTAAGTAAGATGCTGGCCTGGAAGGCAATGGGCCATGTCTACTTATTTGTCAGATAGGATTAGTTCTACACACCACTCCAAAAATTAGAGATTAGCACTTCCTGAGTTCTGGCCTTAAAAAAAAGATACTCCACTTTCCCATAAAACATATTAGGCTGTGGTTAAACTTTGATATTTTATGCTAGGAGCAAAGGGAGTTCCAGGAAGAGTTTTGTGCATTTAGCTCATCAACGAACACTTGTGGGCATGCATCACTAACCAGGCACTGTTTCAGGTCCTGGAGGTACAGGAGAGAAGAAAACAGACAGAAATCCTTGCCCTGCAGGAACTTCCTCTGGGGAGAACAGAAAGTGACAAAGGATGAGAGGAGAACATGATGACAGCAGATGGAGCCAAGGGGACCTCGGAGACGAGTCGGGCCGCAGCACTGTCCAGGTGGGCAGGGTGGCCCAGTCTGAAGAGACATCTGAGCCAAGCCCGGTCAGCCAAGCCAGGATCAGGCAGAAGAATCCACAGAACAAAGACACCAAGCAGCACAAGCTGGGCACATTTGAAGGCCCGAGAGAAGGCCGGTGTGGCCCGGGGTGATGCTGAGACACAGACAGGGGCCACCTCAGGTGACCATGACAGAGAATTTATTCTAGGTAAACAAATGTCATTCCAAGTGAAACAAGAAGCTGATGGTGCATTTAAACAGGAGGACACGTTTACATTTCCAAAGCCCATTCTTGCCCCCATGTGAGGTGGCAAGGGTGGGCCACAAGGCCCCCAGGAGGCCACCCAGCAGGGGTTGGGGCAGAAGGGGAGGTGCAAAGGGGGAACAGAGTTGGGCTGATTTGTTCTTGGTTTACTCAGCGAAGTCACTGGGACTTGCTTCAGAACTGCATTTAAGCAGGAGGAAGACAGGATTTGGTTCATTTGGTTTGGTTTTCTTTTGTCTGCTTTAATTGAGTGGCTTTATCGAGATACAACTCTTACATCACACAATTTGCCCAATTAAAGTACAAGTCGGTGGCTTTAAGGACATTCTCAGAGTCGTGTAACCATCACTACAACTAATTTTAGAATATTTTCTTTACCCCCAAAAGAAACTCTGCATCCTGTAGCCCCTACCTCACCCCACCACCTTGTACTCCATACCACATTTTATCTATCCATTCTTCAACGGATGGACATTCAGCTTATTTCCATTTGGGAGGCTATTATGAAAAGTGCTGCTCTGAAAATTGTATATGAGTTTTTGTGCGGGTGTATGTTTTAATTTCTCTTGAGGACTCGGGAATTGCTGGTTCGTATGATAACTGTTTAACAGAGAAACTGCCAGACTGTTTTCCAAAGTGGCTGCCACGGCGTATGTTCCCACCAATAGTGTGTGAGGGTGTGATTCAGTTTTAAGGTCATTCTGGCTGCCATGCAGAAGGAGTGATGCAGATGCCAGAACACTCATGCAAAAGTGAAGGCATCTTAGTAAGGCTCAAGGACATCCAACTTAAAGTGTACCTCATAGTGTTTAATGGCAAAAAGTTTTTTGTGAGATAGCCATCTTGACACCATGAATCACATCATTACATCAAAAGATTCCAACAGAGAGAACTTGTTAAAACAGATCTGCAGTTTTCCAATCTCGAATCCTAAAGCAAACTGGTATGGTAATGCTTGAACATCTGTCCCCAGACAAGCTCTGACAAGCAGGAGAGTATTTTCAGAGAAGCTGCAGGAGTCAGTGGGTGCAATAAAACTTCCACATCTTTAAGCCATGAAAACACAAGACTCAAGTGGAAGCCTGTTGCTGAGGAATCCTGGGCTAACAGGCATCACTCCCACTGCCTTGGGACACTCACTGCCTCTCCGTCCCAGGGAAGGGCTGGCTTTGTTCCCATGGCTAGTTTTGATGACTGGGGGAGAGTCCTGTCCCTCTGCAGTTCTACCAGTTCAGAAAGGGAAGGGAAACCAGTAACTATCCAGCCCACGATATGACCAGCTCCGGGCAAGATGTTCCATGCTATTGAAACCTCCTCTGCCAAATCACCAAGGAAGAAAGACCTATTTTTTTTCTGATTAGAGATGAGAAAAGTTGGCCATTCTGCATTGGAAGGTCAGAAAAGGCCTCTGTAAAGTGATGGTCTTTTAGCTGATATCAGCCATGTAAGGATCAGGAGGAAGAACAGTCCCAGGTAGACCCCCAAAATTGTTCATTAGCTCTCTAGGTGTCTTCATGTTTATTCTCATTTAGTTTTTCATTTATATTTACTAGTGTAAATAAGAGTAAGAAGTATCCCTCTAGAAATAAATCAAGTTTAAATTAGAACTGCTTTGGGGCACCTGGGTAGCTCAGTCAGTTAGGTATCTGCCTTCAGCTCAGGTCGTGATGTTGGGGTCCTGGGATGAAGCCCCCATGTCTGGCACCAGGCTCGAGTCTGCTTCTCCCTTTCCCTTTGACCTTCCTCTCTGCTCATGCTCTCTCTGTCTCTCTCTCTCTCTCAAATGAATAAACAAAAAAATCTTTGAAAAAAAAAAGAAATTATAATTATTTTCCCTTAATCTTTCTGATTATACTCAGGACCTATTCCCACAGCAATATCACCCACTCCTACAGACATCCACTATCTCCCCGACACATCAGTATCATCATCTCTTAGTAAACGCTGGACGAGGGGCAGATCATGCAAAAATCGATGGCCTGGCAGACAGATAGAAGGTGTTCTTCTATGAGCTGATTACTCCATGAGGGAAAAGGGAGGATGAGGAAAGAGCTATGCTCAATCCCTGCTCTCAGCCTCATTACTTGGATAACCTTTCTCCTCCATGGGAAAAAGTAGTAAAGATGACTGCGAGAGCTTATGGAAACATGAGGATAACCAGGGAAGAAATATCGCCCCCCTCCCCAACACTTGGTTCTGGGTGTCTTGGCTCTGTCAATATGTACTAATGTAAAGTTGGGCAAGAACGCTGGTCCTCTCTTGGGTCTCAGAGTTTTCCTCCCTCCATTAGAGATGGTGCTTCCCTCCTTGCTATGCAGAATTGCTGTGCATACAGAGGATGAGTATGCATGTCAAAGCCTTTGCAAAAAACACAAACACTGTAAAAAGGAATGAAATCTTGCTATTTGCAACAACACAGATGGATCTAGAGGGTACAATGCTAAGTGGAATAAGACAAAGACAAACACCCTGTTATTTCACTCATATGTGGAATCTAAAAAACAAAACATATGAACAAACAAACAATACAGAAAGATTCATAAATATAGAGAACAAACTGGCAGTTGCTAGAAAGGAAGAAAGTTAGGGAGATAGGTGAAGGAGATTAAGAGGTACAAACTTCCAGTTATAAAATAGATAAGTCAATGGGTGCCTGGATGCTTTGGTTAAGAGTCCCGCTCTTAGTTTTGGCTCAGGCTGTGATCTCAGGGTGGTGAGATCAAGCCCCATGTTGGGCTCCTCACTCAGTGGGGAACCTGCTTGAGATTCTCTTCCTCTGCCCTCCTTCCCCACACCGTGTTGTCTGTCTGTCTGTCTGTCTGTCTCTCTCTCAAATAAATAAACCTTAAAACAGATAAGTCAAGGGGATAAAAGTATAATTTAGGGAAGGTGGTCCTGGACTCATGTATCATGAAGTGATTATTATTTTGAGCTTTTGTGCAACATATGGAACTGCTGAATTGCTGAATCACTATGTTGCACACCCAATACTAATATAACATTGGCTCAACTATACTTAATAAATAAATATATGTATTTATTTATTCTCTCTCTCTCTCTCTCTCTCTATATATATATAGAGAGAGAGAGAGAGAGAGAGAGAAGGAGGGGTAAAGAACTACTATAAAGCCTTAAACTCAAAGAAAACATTACAAACACACAAAAAAAATCATAAATCACAAGGTTTTACTAGTGTGTGGAAGTTTCAGGCCCTTGATTGCAGGGTCTTCCAAGAGACTGGCACAGGTCCTCTTCGAAGGGTGACTGGGAGTGTCCTGTTGGGTTATTCTACTCCTTACACTTTTAGCTCGCAGCATCTGGCACCTAACAGGTCTGCTCCTTGCCTCCTGGACACTTTTACTCTGATCAGGAGATGAGGAGGAGTGCCAAGGGTATGCAGTTATCACACCTGTGGTCCCAGTTCCTGAGAGTCGGCCTTTGGGTCGAGAGATGGCTCATGGAGAGGGAACGGTCCCATTCATTTTCTTGTTCTAATATAAAGTTTATATTTGGGGAAGACATTCTATCCCTCCTTGAAATTTGGAACTGGAGAATCCCTGGGTGTGAGGGATGCCAAGCCTTCTGGGTATGAGGATGTGGAGAGCCCTGCCAAAAAAAAGAATCAGCTGGACATTGTGAGGGCAGGAAAAAAGCAGAGACTGGCCTGACAGACCCAGGTCAGGGCTAGGCAAACCTTTCTGATGCTTTCCGGACCAAAAGCTTCCCAAAGGCTTTAGTGGAGAATGCATTTGGAGTCTCCTATGGTCCAAATGACTCCTCTGTGTCCACTTTACTACTTAAACCTTCAAGTGCTCTGAAACGTGGTTCTTTTTTTTTTTTTTAAAGGTTTTATTTATTTGACAGAGAGAAACACAGCCAGAGAGGGAACACAAGCAGGGGAGTGAGACAGGGAGAAGCAGGCTTCCCGCCGAGCAGGGAGCCTGATGTGGGGCTCAATCCCAGGTCTCCAGGATCATGACCTGAGTCGAAGGCAGTCGCTTAACCAACTGAGCCACCAGGTGCCCCTGAAATGTGGTTCTTGATCTTGGGTAAACATCAAGAGGTCTTGAGGGGCTCTGAAAAAACAGCAGTGTCTGTCACCTTTCTCTCTTCTCCTTCACAGATGGGGCCTGAGGCCTTGTATGTTTTGTGTTTGTTTTTAATTTTTGATTTGGAAACAATTTCAAGCTTAAGAAAACACTGGTAGGAAAAGAACAGTACAAAGAACATCCCCGTACCCTTTACCAAGACTCCCTCGTGCCTCACATTTGTCCCATTTGTTTTACTGTTTGCTCTCTTTGTATATTTTCTTTATAAAATAAAATACTTTGAGAGTAAGACATCATGGCTATGTCCTTAAATGAAGACCTATTTTGGGGTGCCTGGGTGGTATAGTCAGTTAAGTGCCCAACTCTTGATTTCAGCTCAGGTCATGATCTCAGAGCCGTGAATCGAGCCCAGGACTGGGCTCTGTGCTCAGTGAGGAGTCAACTAGAGATTCTCTCTCCCTCCCCCTCTGCCCAACCTACACCCGCCTGGTATACATGTGTGCTCTCTGTCTTTCTCTCTCAAATAAATAATTTTTTTTTAAAAGTAAGACCTATTTCAATGTGTGTTACCCCAGAATAAAAATATGTTGTTGCATAGCCACAGAGTATATTTTCAACTCCTGCAAATTTAACATCAACATGCACACTTTTCATCTCCCTATCATCATATTCCAGTTTGTCCATAGACTTGACTGTCTCCTTGCAGCATTTTTCTCTCCAGAAGATACTTCAGTCTAGGATCCATTTAGTTGTCGTCTCACTGGTATATTTTTAAAATCTACATAGGTGATTTTAATGTGCACCCTGGATTCTGGACCCCGTGTGAAGGAGTCTTTATTACTCTAACACATGCTGAGTGTCTACCAGGTGCAAAGTATTGTGAACAAATTCAAGTTTATGATTTTTAAGGGACATATATATGTACAAATATATATATATATATACACACACACACACACACACACACACACACACACAAATCAACTATGATATCAGATGGATAAATATCATGAAAGAAATGTTAACCAAACCTGTGGGAGGAAACTTTAAATTTAACAAGCTCACTGAGAGTCTACCATGTGCCAGGCATTGTACAAACTTCTGGAAAAACAGATGAAAGAAAAAAAGTAATGAATGCATAATTAGTAATTATTGAATACATGGTTAATTTCCAAAGTGAGGTTTTCAAAGGCTTTTCTCAGGGAAAGTGAGACTTAATAGATAAGTAGGACTCAACTTTTAGAGATGAAGACATTTCAGGAGAGTAAATATCAAGAGAAAAAGGAAGGGAAGTGAGTGAACCATGGAGTAAGCAAAGAAATGTACTTCACTATAACTCGAGAAATGGGGAGCATGGGATTGGGTTGGGTTTTCTTGGAAAAGTAGGCTGAACAATGTAATGATACAGTCATTTTGGAAAATAGTTTTGGTGTTTCTTCAGAAGTTAAACATAAATATAACATACAATCCAAGGGCACCTGGGTGGCTCAGTGGATTAAGTGTCTGCCTTCGGCTCAGGTTATGATCCCAGGGTCCTGGGATGGAGCCCTGTATCAGGCTCCCTGCTCAGGGGGAAGTCTGCTTCTCCCTCTGTGCCCCAACCCCCATTCATGTGTTCTCTCTCTCTCTCTCTCTCTGTCTCTCTCAAATAAATAAAATCTTTTAAAAAAATAACATACAATCCAACAACTCAACTCCTACCCAAGTGTATCTACCCAAGTGTAATGAAAATGTGTGTCTGCAGGAAGATTTGCATAGGAATGTAACATTCATAGCAACATTATTTACAATAGCTCCAAAGCGGAAATGACTCAAATGACTGCCACAGAAATGCGTATCCATCAATAGGGTCCTACTGGGCAATGAAAAGGAATGACTGACTGACATATGTTATAACACGAATGAACCTCAGAAACATTCTGCTAAGATTTAGCAACTAAGTGAAAAGCACCAGATGGAAAACCATATATTATATTATTCATTGAGTTGAAGTCTGGAAAAAACAGATTTATAGAGACAGAAAGTAGACTAATGACTGCCTGGTGTTGGGGTGGGAATGGGGACTGAGTACAAATGGGTACCTAGGATAGGTTTCTTTGGGGTGATGGAAATGTCTTAAAACTGGATTATGGTTATAGTGTAATAACTCTGAACATTTACTAAAAAATGTTGAATTGTACACTTAGATGAATTTTATGATATGTAAACTATACTTCAATAAAACTGTAAAAATTAAGTTATTAAAATCAGAAAGGAAATAAGAATAGTAATCTTAGAAATGAAAAATAAAATTACTGAAATTCTAAAACTTGACAGGAGTTAAGACTTAAGGTGGGAAAAACTCTGGACTGGACAACTTATTTAGAGGACTGGTGAACAGAAGGATTGGATTAAGATATTTACCAGGATGCAACACAGAGGCAAAAAATAATTTTTTAAATCACATTCCAGGGTATAGATGAAGAGGCTTCCTCACTGACCTAATGACAGTTCCAGAAAAGAGAAGGTAGGTGATGACAAAGAAATGTTATTTGAAGAGAAAATCACTGATAATTTTCCAGAATTAAGAGAGCACACTAGGGCACCTCAGTGGTTCAGAGGGTTAAGCCTCTGTCTTTGGCTCAGGTCATGATCTCAGGGTCCTGGGATCGAGGCCTGCATCGGGTTCTCTGCTCAGCATGGGAGTCGGCTTCCCCCATTTTTCTCTGCCTGCCTCTCTGCCTATTTGTGATCTCTCTGTCAAATAAATAAATAAAATCTTTAAAAAGAGAGAGAGAGAGCACACCAGTCCTCAACAGAAAGTACACTAACATCTAGAAAGTTCTGGTGAAAGTGCTGATGATCAAAATAAAACAAAGCACAAATCTCAAATGTTATCAAGAGAAAGGCAGATTGACCACAAAAGAATGAAACTTAGCCTGGCAGTAGAATTTTTACCAGCAACAACCAGTGCCAGAAAACAATGGAGTACCTTTATCACTGTGCTTTGGGAAAATAACTGTTCACTAGAGTTTTATACCCAAATAAATTATCACCCCAACACCGAAGGCAAAATAATGACAGTTTCAAATATACAAAGAATTCCCTCCCCCACTTAGACCCCAAAAAGGAAAGACTAATAAATGAACTTCACCTAGAAGAAAAGTGAACCCAAAGGGAAGGCTTTGGATTCAAGAAAAAAATAGTGAGAGATGATGAAATGTCAATGAATTTAATTAATGCTTGATTATAAAAATAATTTTTAAATTAAAAAAGTCAAATACTCATGACAACAATGCCAAGATGGGAAAGGAGAGAGTTGTTAAATAGGTAAAGCATGCAAAAATCTTTCACAGGAATGGGGCACCTGGATTGTTCAGGCGGAGTGCCCAACTCCTGATCTCGGATCAAGTCGTGATCTCAGGGTGAAGATCTCAAGGTGATGATCTCAGGGTCGTGAGATCCAGCTCCAGGTGGAGCCCCAGGTTCAGTGAAGAGTCTGCTTGAGATATTCTCTCTTCCTCCATCCCTCCCTGCTCTCCTGCTTGCTCTCTCACTCCAAAATAAGTAAACAAATCTTAAAAGAAAATCTTTTGCAGGAAGAAAGAATTACACAATAACTTTGTTAGAAAACATTGTAGTTAAGTTACATATGTTGAAAAATAAAAGAAAATTCTAAGAAGAATAGAAATAAAGCCTAATTCCCTCAAACCAGCAGTTGAAAATGAGGAAATATAGATCATCTTACTAATCCAATAGAAGGCAGGGATGGAGGAAAAGGAAAAATGAAAAAGATGGCACATGAAAAACATAAAACATGATGGAAAAATAAGCCCAAATACATTAGTAACCACAATCAATGCACAAAGATTAAATTCACCTGTCAGTAATACAACTAAAATAAAACTTACAGGAAGATTCAATCTAAAGAGATGGAAAATACGTGCACACAAACATTAGCCAAAAGAAAGGTAGCACATCGATATCAATACTAAAATGTCTAATTTAACTGATTAGCATAAAAACCATAAAGAGAGACACTACATAATAAGAATCCATTATTATTTCTTTTTTTTTAAGGATTTTATTTAGTTATTTGACAAAGAGAAACACAGTTAGAGAGGGAACACAAGCAGAGGGAGTGAGAGAGGGAGAAGCTCGGCGGGAAGCCCGATGTGGGACTCGATCCCGGGACTCTGGGATCATGACCTGAGCCGAAGGCAGACGTTTAACGACTGAGCCACCCAGGCACCCCTCCATTATGATTTCTAATGCAGACTACCCTTTGAGAAACACTGCCTACTGTGTGCTAGGGATGATGCTGCTTTCTCCACTGCTGTTATCTTCAGTAATAGGTGTGTCATAAATACTACTGTGTGGAATGCTTACCACATTGTATTGACATGATCTGTTCATGTGTTTGTTATACACAGGAGTGAAGACCATGTCTTAGTCACTTTTATGCCATCAGTATTTAGCACAGCACTTGGCACACAGCAGGAACTCCATAAATTCAAACAGAATTCACAGTTCATCTCTTCCATAAAAATCTCCCCTATGTTCCTGCCCATAATGACTTACCCTTTGTTTCCACTTCTATAGAACCCATAGTTTGAAGTACCCAACTTAGCAATTGATTATATAGTAGTGTCAGAGTTTTCTTTCCATATTTCAACTTGTGACTCCAAAAACATTTTAGATTCCTTAAAGATAGAGATGTCTTATACTATGCCCAGAGCCTTGGATCAATGTTTTTTAGGGGCTGATGTCCCATTTGGATAAATGTAGATTAGATCAGTGGTGCCAGCCACACACGCCAAGGCCTCAGGGGATATCTCCAATCCCTTTTTTTGGTCCTTGATTAAAGAGATCACTGTTTGGAGACAGGCTTATATGCAAAGAACGTGGAGACACTGATGGGAGGGGTGGGAAAAGGCAGCTACTGTCTAATTCCAAATATCTGTTGTCTCTTCCCTCTGGCAAAATAGGAAAATGCCCATGAACCTAAAAAAAGTGGGTGTGGGGAGGTTGGAGGAAGATAGGGATGATAGCATGTCCCATATACTGCTGGACAGAATTTGGACCTGAAACTTCCACTAGCAGCCATGGTATCAGGAGTTTATTATGAGGTCAAAAGCAAATCTCAAGGCAAACAGCTATATTCTCCCACTGGGACCTTGTAAGAAAGGGATCTTTTTCCATCTATACACATGGCACAAGAAGGGAACCTACAACAAGGAGCTTCTAATAAGAAAGCTGCAGAGGGCTAACCAAGGGCAGGTTGGAATCTTCTTGGTGGTCTCCATCAGTCCTAGAGAGTTTCAATCCCATCCCTGGGAGGACATAGGGAGATGAGCTGGCTGACCTCCCAAGGTCTTTTGTAATCCAATAATTAGTGGGGGACTCCTGCACTTCCCCGTTGATGTTCTTACACACATCTTCCCCGTTTGATAGTAAGTCCCCTGGGCTGCCTTCCAGGTTTAGTACGGTGCCAGGCAAGCTGCTGGCACTCAACAAATGGCTCAGATATTTGTTGAGTGAAGTAATAAATTAATCAAGTGTTTAAACAGAGCCCACATGACCTTCCCCGCTGTAAAGTACAGCGATGAATAAAATCACAACGTTCCAGACACGATCATTAGAGCAGAGCTGGCAAAGGAAAACACACGCGCACGCGCGCGCGTGCACACACACGCACTCACACAGTCACACCAGCACTGATTCAACTAGGTTTCCCACCTTGAGAGCACAGACCACCTGCTCAACACAGGGTCTGCAAGTTTCCCTGGCAAGGATCCTCTCTCCAGAGAGGTGCTTCCAGAAGGTCAAGTTATCAAGACTTAGGACCAATTCCCTTACCGGTTGGCCTCCCAAAGTTTCTGCCCGGATTCGGCCTGGGCCTCCCCTGGGCGCGTCCGCTTTCCCCCACCTGGGGCCCCCGCAGGGCGCGCAGCTCGCCCGCCCGCAGCGCCTCGCCTTACCTTGGTGAGCTGGGCGATCTTCTTGCACATTTTCACATGCATCTCGGGATCCCAGTCCATTCTCCAGTCGGCGGCACCGCGGGCATCAGCTTTGGAGCCCTGGCAAGTCCCGGACGCGTGGATTTTGCTGTTGAGGACAGAAGCCATGGCTATAATGCGTCCAACATTCAAGGGTTCTCGCTCGTGTTCTAGCTGCCCGCGATGTGCACGTGCGTGCGCGCGCGGGCGTGTGAGCGTGTGGGCTTTCTCCGGAGCGGTGGCACTGCAGTCCCGCCGCCCGCACCGCCGCGGGGCCCCTGCCGCCCTGAGGTGTTGGCCTTTCCGCGGTCCTCGAGCCGCCCGTCCTGCTCCGGCGCTCGCTCGCTGGCTCGCGGACTCTGCGGGCACCCGCACCTGCGGCGAGACGCCGAGGATCCGCACGTGCCGCTAGCCAGCCGCGCGCAGCTCTCCGGCCCGTGCGGGTTTCGCCTGCAACAGTGGAGCTTCCGCGACCAGGAGCCGCCCGCCTTGGAGAGGTTTGCGCTGGCCCCGCGCCGCGCTCTTGGACACGTGGGCGGCCCCGGGCTCCGGACTCAGCAGCGGCTGCCGGTGGTGGGCATCCCAAGCCAAGGAAGAATTAGAGCCGGGCTCAGCCTTGGGCAGCCGGGGCGCCCGGTCCTGAAAGGGGCCCTTGGCGATGGTCTCCGGGGCGAACGGGTGGCGAGGACAGGGCACCTTGACTAGCACACTCCGCCCGTGGCTCCGGAGCCTCGAAGCTCGGCGATGAAGGCAGAGATGCGGGGCGGGAGGTCTGGAAAGGGAAAGGGAGGTAAGAGCAAGTCGCGGAGACGCGACGAGGCACCGGGACCTGGGCGCACAGTGTGGGCCCCAGTCGGGACTGCGGGTAGCAGCCCCCCTTCCCCCATCTTGGGGAGGAGCCCAGACGTTGCGGGAGGATTGCCAGAGATCGCCGAACAAAGGGAAAAAGCCAAAGGGGAGGCTGCGGAGCTGGTGACAGAAATCTGGGGCGAGAAAGAGCGGACCGCGTATTACAAGAAGCGGTAGTAGCGCAGAGGGAAAGCCATCAGAGAGGCCGAAAGGATGGTAGCAGGTGTGGGAAAGGAGTAAGTAAAGAAGAATGGAGTAGTTGACTAACAGAGCTGAAAGTCTAAGTAAACCGAGCTCAGTGAAAGGGAAGTGACTCATCCAGATCCACACTCTTGGCCACTGGCCAAATGGAGCCAGAATCTTATCAGGATTTCGAGCTTGTGCCTTTTTATTTTGCTTGTTGCGTGTAGGAGTTAGCGACCAAATTTCTTTGTGGCTTGCTTTCTCTGGGTTCGAACAATGGGCTTTGGGGGCAAGCAGTAACACCCCGAGCATATTTTCCTAACGTCTGAATAATAGCATCGACATAATAACCGATTTTCATGCTTAACATGTTTCATTTTACAGACTGCTTTATATCAAGAGTTTAGTCATCTTGATAAAGCAAGCAAGCTCCAAAGGGTTTCAGAAACCACAGTCCCATCCCTCTACACTGCAGGTAACTACCCATTTTTATAGGTAAGAAAATAGATCCAGAACATTTGTACGAAGCCAGGCAATTGAAGTAGCCCAGTTGTATCTGAAACCAAGATATTCCTATTCTAAATTTGTTACTTGAGCCCCAGGATTCTACACTGGGTAGGAATAGCCAACCTGGGTTTTTGGTGCCTATTCTATCATCTTAGACTTCCTCTGTGAGACATCTCAGTTTCCCAGTTCATCTAGAAAACAGAATGCCCAAATCAAAATCTCTCTTGATAGAGTGTCTTGGTCCTATGCTAGATTCCCTGAGTCAAAATATTTGGAGTTGAGGGTCCCAAAACCCACATTTTAAACAAGTTCCTTTTAGAGTAGTTTCTGCAGGGTCTTATTACCACATAGGAATTCAATGACTGTGTAAGCTAGAGGGAAATTAGCCTTTTTAGTCCAATACTTTACCAAAAGTTGTTTACCATTTTGAAAAATCACATCATCAATGGTTACATGGCCATGCTATTTGGTTGCCCAATACAACACACTTGTCTTGTATTTGACCCATTCATGGTGAGTCTACCCAGATGTGCAAGGATCTGAATACTACATTATGTCATAAAGTTTATCATATCAGATAATTTATATATTGAAATAAACATTTAATTATAATTACTTTCCTTTTATTTCTTTATCTTACGGTCAAGAAATTATACTCGTCTTTAAAAATGTGTGTACTCATTTAAAAAATTATCTCTGAATTTCAGTATAGTAACATGAACATTATAAAAAAAAGTGACATCGGGTCTGAATGGGATTGAGAATCTCTTCTATAGATGATCATATACACACTAAAGTTTGGTAAGACTGCGATCTAACCCCAAGTTTTACTTATTTAAATATGGTCTTGTTAGGTCTAGGGGCTGAAATATTTTCCAGTGGGATATCTTTTTTTTTTTTTTTTAATTCATTTGAGAGACAGAGCAGGAGCAGGGGAAGGGACAGAAGGAGAAGCAGACCCCCTGATAATCAGGGAGCCTGACACAAGGCTTGATCCCAGGATGCTAGGATCATGACCTGAGCTGAAAGCAGATGCTTAACCAACTGAGCCACCCAGGTGTCCCACCAGTGGGATACCTTATACTTTCAAGTTTTTAATGGAAGCCTGAGAAAACCCCAGACTCTCTTATCAGGTTTTGTCGGACCATAGCTAGAAGTAGGAAAGATACTATAAGCTGACCTGTCTTGGAAAGAGTTTTCTACAGCTGCTGAGATTTACTAGCCTATGGTTAGTAGGTCCTTTCATACTATCAGGAATGCAATAGAGAGCAGAAGGGAATTAAGCACTGTATCACATACAGGGTGTGTGTGTGTGTGGGGGGGGAATTTATTAGACCACTAATATGATCTTGGTATTGTGGTCTGCTCTTTGCACATGTTCTTACTTCCTCTAAGGTACTTATTATTATTGCCTCTCTACAGACTAGGAAATTGAAGATAAGGGAGGCTAAATACCAGATTTTATACAGCTAGTAAGTACAGTCTATCTGACTTTGAAGGCTATTCTTCCCAGAGCACAATGATGGTAATCTGAAATTCTTACAAGCCATAATTGATTTGTTTTTTCTGTAGATTATAGAAAGGTAAGCCTCTTATACTACTCCTCTCCCCCCCAAATCACCTGTAATAAGACAAAATATAAGAAGCAATCAAAAAATCACCCCCAATCCTATGCTTAGAAAAAACTACTGTTAATATTTTAGAGAAGATTCTTTTATTTTTTTTTAAAGATTTTATTTATTTGACAGAGAGAAACACAGCCAGAGAGGGAACACAAGCAGGGGGAGTGAGAGGAGAAGCAGGCTTCCCGCCGAGCAGGGAGCCCGATGTGGGACTCGATCCCGGGTCTCCGGGATCATGACCTGAGCCGAAGGCGGTCGCTTAACCAACTGAGCCACCCAGGCGCCCCTAGAGAAGATTCTTTTAGATGTCCTCTCTGTCTATCTATGAGATGTTATGTACATAAATGCATTTTAAAACATAAATGCAATACTGTACATCATGTTTTTGAACCCTATTCATTTAATATGAAATAAACATTTAAAAAAAAAGAAATAAACATTTTTCCTCTTTCATCATTAAAGAGATACATTCCTATTTTAAACAACCAGTATCCCATTATTTACAAAATAATATATTTACCCTATCCCCTATTGAAAAAATTCTTTTATTATTTTAGCAAAATGTTTCATATATGTTCGCTATGTGTATTTTCTTTCTTTTGGTAGGGGGAGGGGCAGGGAGAAAGAATCAGTTTTTTGACTATTGAAAATTGAGTTTATTTTTTTACATTATTATTATTATTAATTCTTTTTTTTAGTGAGAAAGAGAGAATCTTAAGCAGTCTCCATACTCAGTGCAAAGCCCAATGCAAGGCTTGATCAGGGCCTGAGCTAAAACCAAGAGTCAGATGCTTACCCGACTGAACCATCCAGGCACCCAAGAATATTCATTTCTGTTCTAAAGGACTGGAAAAACAAGAAGGACATACAAAACTCATGTATTAATATAATGGGAAAGCAAACAGCTTATGAGAAAGAATTGTTAAGATGCGTTAAGTACAGAAAGCATACTGTAAGATACGATAAAGATAGAATCGAATGTACATAGAAAGAATGACACAAACGAGAGGGTTACTAACTGAAAATGGAAAGGCCAAATGGAAAGTTAAGATGATATCACCTTTGGGCCAATAGCTACAGTATCCCCTCAAATGCTCTTTGTTATTCACACCCATCCTGGCCCCATGTATGTTCTGCCCCAGAAAAACATAGAAAGCATGGCTCACAGCAGACCTCTAGCCAGGCCTATTTGCTCTGCATGTTTCTGATAGAAGCATGTGTCAGCTCTAGGAACCCCTCTATCTGCTGAGTCCCCTTTCCAATTTCAGCGGTGGTCCCCCTTATCGCACTGTCAGAAGTGAAGGTCAACGTGGCAGACAGGACATAAACACTGCATAACCCAGGATTTGGCTGAGATGGTCCTTCTAGCTCCCTGGCACCTTATCCCAAATGTCTTAACTGTCACTGCCCAACTGACTTCTATTGAAAAGTGATTCACGAAACCATGTGATTTTGAGCATCTTTAATTTGGGCTGTGGAGTTTGCTGTCTATGACACACGGGATAGCCTGTCTGATGGTGTATTTGGAGGTCACCACTGCATCAAGATAACTTCCTACATGACATCATGTGTGGAGCTTTGCACACATGTGCAAGTATTTCCACAGGAATAAATCCGAATAAACCGGTTTCAATAAGTCAGCAAACTTTAAATGTTGATGATACATTGTTATACCATTCTTTTGAAGTTATTCCAATTTACACTCTCATTAATAGGGCACAAAAATGCATGTTTTCCCATACCCTTGCCAAACTAGCAGCTACTGATCTTCAGATAGCTTCTATTTTAATAGACAGGGTGTCTCCCCTATGCACCATTTGTGTGAATATTAGTAGGGCTGTTGGAAGACCTTTCCAGAAACTGATGAGTTGTTGGAATTAAACCTTTTTCTTCCATCGTTTTCACCAGGCTTTCTTCCTAGAAATAACTTTCTAGGTCCAAGAGAGAGTGCCCAGAATGCGGTATCATCAGCCTGAAACTTAAGATGACTTTTGTGTCCTTGTGAATGCTTTGCCTGACTAGAAACAGTATATCCAGTCAGCCAGTCCTCAAATGCCAAGACAGTTCTGGGTTCTTCATGCCAAACAAGATTGACTATATGGCCCTAGCCATCAGATATTTTCTATTTTTTTCCTCCCTTCCTTCCTTCCTTCCTTCCTTCCTTCCTTCCTTCCTTCCTTCCTTCCTTCCTTCCTTCCTTCTTCTTCTCCTTCTCCTCCTCCTCCCCCTCTTTCTCCTCCTCTCCTCTCCCCCCTCCTCCTCCTTCTCCTTCAGATTTATTTATTTGAGAGAGAGAGCATGGGGAAAGGGCAGATGGAGAGAATCTTAGGCAGACTCTGCTGAGCATGGAGCCCCATGCTGGGCTCCATCCCTGAGATCATGACCTGAATCGAAACCAAGAGTAGGTTGCTTAACTGACTGTACCACCCAGGCACCCCACCCCCTTATTTTTTGCCTTTATAGCCAAGTCTCTGAACAAAGAGACTGTCTACTTCATGAAGTATTGAAGTTTTATATTACCTAAATTGTCTTTAGTAATTTTTAACATGTTATAAGATCTTTCCTTGTAGGGGCTTTTTAGCACTGGGTATATATTGAAAACATTTCACTCAGTTAGTGATTTATTTTAGGTTTCTTATGCTTGTAAAAGGAGATTTCCAAGGTAAAGCAAGCAAGCTTAGCTAAGAGAGTCTCTTTTTAAAATACGGTTAGGAGGGGCTCCTGGGTGGCTCAGTCTGTTAAGCATCCTACTGTGTTGTTTTTTTTTTTTTTTAAACAAAGATTTTATTGATTTATTTGACAGAGAGAGAGTGCATGCATAAGCAGGAGGAGCAGCAGGCAGAGGGAGAGGGAAAAGTAGATTCCTCACTGAGCAGGGGGATCATGACCTGAACTGAAGGCAGATGCTTAACCAACTAAGCCAACCAGGCACCCCACATCTTACTCTTGATTTTGGCTCAGGTCATAATCTCAGGGTCATAATCTCAGGGTCGTGAGACCAAGCCTGAGTTGGGCTCCATGCTGAGCATGAAATCTGCTGAAGATGATCTCTCTCCCTCTCCCTCTTCCCCTCCACCCTGCTAAAGCATGCTCTCTAAATAAATAAATAAATAAATAAATAAATAAATAAATAAAGGGTTGGGAAGCCATAGGGTAGGAGGAGTTTATGCATATCCTCAACTTAGAAACTGTGAACTTTTCAGCTAGCTTTTAGCCCTCAGCCTGGACTTAACTTTCTCCTCATCATAACACCTGAATCATCTATACTCTTCACTTCCAAAGGAGTCAATTTGTTTAGCAAATTTCAATCCCTCCTTTTCATATTAACCCAACCAAACCCAGTTACCCTAATTCTAATCCATCCTTTGCATAGAGGACCTGAATGAAAACTACTCTTTTAGTCTTTTGCCTCTGCTCTCTCTTGGTCTTCCTTGGAACCCAATTCAGGTTTCTATCTGGATCAGTGTCCCCCAAACTGCACTCCTAATTGCCCAGATAACTGTCTGTTTGCTTAAATTTTCAGTGAATTCTTTCTTTGGCTGACATGTTCTAGAAATATTTTCAATTTTGATGTAGATAAGTCTATCGATTTTTCTATTATATTTTCTGGCTTTTGTATCATGCTTAAAAAGGCTTTCCCCATCTATTGGTTTCTCTAGCACTTCTGGGGTATCCTTATTTACTTTTTTTATGGTTATAAATTTGATCTAGCTGGGATTTATATTGATATATGGTATGAGGTTAGAATACAGACCTGTTTTTCCAGATGGCCCGGCAGTGGTCTCAACAGGTATTGAATAATTCATCCTTACCACACTGATAGTCTAGGTGCTGCCTTAGGTGATCTCCTTAGTAGAAATTTACTAATTGTTTGGCCTTTGCTGGTCAGAGTTTTCCCTCCTTATCAGTTAAGTCTTATGGGAAACGTGGTTGTCATTACTACTAATATACTTCTACTACTCATCTAGAACCAAGATCACATTCTTGAGTGTTTGTTTCACTTAACCTCTTTACATAGAGGGCCGTTTTCCCTATTGTGCCTTATTCCTACTGTTAAGAAGAAAACCACAGGCTGAGAATGGGGTCACTTAGGTCGAGTCACGGAACCAAGGCTTTAATGTCTAAAGTTAATCGTGGTTTCAAGCTCCCCCACAAATAGTTGTCTTAACTGGTAAGTCAGGAATTTTCTTTCTTTCTTTTTTTTTTTTTTTTTTTAAGATTTTATTTATTTATCTGACAGAGAGAGATCACAAATAGGCAGAGAGGCAGGCAGAGAAAGAGAGGGAAGCAGGCTCTCCACTGAGCAGAGAGCCCGATGTGGGACTCGATCCCAGGACTCTGAGATCATGACCGGAGCCGAAGGCAGAGGCTTAACCCTCTGAGCCACCCAGGTGCCCCTAAGTCAGGAATTTTCTGATAAGAATACGGTAATCCATCACAGAGGATGATGAGGTAATCTGCATGAAGACACCCCCTGCCATTCCCCCCAAAGGGAAAGTGACCTTGCCTGGAAGAATCCTTTCTTTCTTTTGCTGATAACTTTCTTGCCTTACCCTCCTTCCAATAAAAACCTTCCATTTTGTACTACAACTCCTTGGAACTCCCCTCTACCTATTTGGCAGGATGTTAGCTGACTTATGAATTGCTTAATAAAGCCGATCAGATCTTCAAACTACTCGGTTGATTTTTTTTTTTTTTTTTAACACAACTCATCTTTTAGACTAGTTTGCAAGTCCCTCAAATATCTGCTCAAGGCTCTGGATTTCTGGGTAGCATCTTTATCATTATTTTTAAAAGCTAAAGTTCTCTGTCAGAGATTCCCTCCTTTTTGAGGGAAGAAGGCAATAAATGAACACAGAGCTTAAATTGGCACTATGCCTTTATTGTAACCCGCACACACATTAACTTGTACCAGGGTTTCATTAACGGTAGTGTAGAGCCTGGTTTCAGGCAAGAAGCTGGAGCAAGGACACCTCAGTAAGATAAAAGCTGAATCCAAACGGGCTCATTCAGTGACCCACCTGAGAGAGCCATAGTCCCTAACTGACCAATTACAATGAGACCCAGGCCCCAAAAAAGGGAAAATTCTGGATGTTCCCATACCTCCTCACTCTGCCCTACAACTGTAGCCCTTACCACTGCCCTGCGACAGCCAGCCTATCCTTTGCTGTCCTGCCCACTGCCCCTTTGCAGTGGATTCAATAAGCTTTTCTCTCTTTTGTTCGGCTTTCAATGAATTCTTTCAAAGTCCTCCCCATCCGATTGGGAGTACCCACAGGTAACCTGGGACCAGGTCTTCCATCTCATGTCCACAGGAGGAAAATAAAGACAAAACCCTTGTCAGAAAAGTGACAACCCTTGCACTGAAATTATAGTAGCTCAACATAACACAACAGGACATGACACCTTGGAATAAAATGTTTTGTGGCAATATCATAGACAGATTATATTGTTGCAGGGGTGTGGAGTGCAATGTGAGACATGTATGGTACAATTTGGTGAGTTCATTTAACCAAGTAGCAAGGGGACAGGACCCCTGGGCAAAAGAGCTACACTTATGCTGTATGAAGCTGGTGGTTATATGCCTAGGGCTCAAGGGGGAGGGGACCGACAGGGAGTGATCTTAAATGTCTTCTTCAAATTTCTAACGGTAAACCAACTTTTAAAAGATTTCTCTGGTGCTTCCCATTCAGTTCAATAGTAACTGTTGGTGAGATATAGAAGCAGTCATAAGATCTTTTAAGAATGTAGCAATCATGGGGCGCCTAGGTGGCTCAGCTGTTAAGTGTCTGCCTTTGGCTCAGGTTATGATCCTGGAGTCTTGGGATTGAGCCGCATATCAGGCTCCCAGCTTGGTGGGAAGCCTGTTTCTTCCTCTCTCACTCCCCCTGCTTGTGTTCCCTCTCTAGCTGTGTTTCTCTCTGTCAAATAAAGAAATGAATAAATAAAATCTTAAAAAGAAAAAAGAATGTAGCAATCAGCAAGTATTTGATCTTTATCAGAATTATACAGGCTATAGGTTAAACTTCTGGGCTGAAGGTAAACATTTCTTCACTTCTACTTCTCATCAGTATTAATATTAATACCATGAGTTCCACCTGGTTCTGGAAACAGCTTGTGAGACATGAGTCTAGGAACTCTAGCATTGGTAGTCATTTCTTTTTTCATCTTCCTACCTTAAAACTGTGTTACTGGTAACAAAGGTGTGAAACACAGGGATAAAAGAAGAGTTGAGTACCAGAGGTAGGAGCAATTCCTGGTAGAAGTAGTCTTTTCAATACCTGAAACAGTTAACTACCAATTTTGCAAAGAACACCTAACTTTGCTTTAGGGAAAACAGGTAGGAGGTGAATCCGGCAGCAATACTGTTGCCTTTCGGGTCTTTTTCTGGAGTTCAGAGATAAACAAATAGAACTATCCAACATGGAAAAAAGGAATGGAAGGAATGCTTTTTAATTCTCTTGATTCCACAGCAGTAGAGTGCTCAGTACTCAATGGACGTGCCCATGTTTTTAACTGAGTTAAGTACTGGTAATATGGCTGACCTATCTATGGTTGAGTATTTCAGTGCAGCCATTTCTCAGTTTCCTATTTGGACTTGATCACTTTGCCTCTGCAATACAAACTCAAGAACTATCCAGAGTATTTACATGGATTTAGAACTTTTTTTTTTTAGTAAGCTCTACGCCCAATGTGGGGCTTGAATTCAGGACCCTGAGATCAAGAGTTGCATGCTCTGTCAACTTAGCCAGCCAGTTATCCCTGGAGTTAGAACTTCTTAAATTCTTCTTAACATAGAACTTGGTAAAAATGAGCATTTCAGACTCCCCATACCAGAAATTTTGATATAGGAGGTATGAATAAGGCATTTTAAACAACCTCTTCAGTGATGCTGTTGGGGATGGTACCAGGCCCCACTTTGAAAATTGCTTTAAAGGCTCTTACAATCCTTGTCAGTTTCTTCTAGGTTTTGCTTTATAATGTTTTTCTTGTCCTCTCTCCTATTTCAGTGCTGTCAGCTGTCACGGTTCAGCTCAGAGCACAATTCTGAGGCAGTCCTTAATTGACTATTCCAGTCGGAGATGCTCTCTCTGAACTCCCATGGCAATCAGTGCACAAGAGATCTCCAAACTGACCAAGCAGTCAGCAGGAATTTTTCAGCATACATTCCCAATAATGTACTTCTTAAACTAGGAATCATATCATACTTAGTAATATTTTATATACAGTATAAAATACACACGGAAGTTAATAGATGAATTAAAGAAAATAGAGGCACCTGGGTGGCTCATTCGGTTAAGCGTCTGCCTTCAGCTCAGGTCATGATCCCAGTGGCCTGGGATCAAGTCCCGCATTGGGTTCCTTGCACAGTAGTGCTTCTCCCTCTGCCTGACGCTCCCCCTGTATGTGCTCTCTCTCTGACAAATAAATAAATAAATAAAAACTTAAAAAAAACCTCACAAGTTATACATGTGAAAAACCATAAAGTACACTTAAGATTAGTGTACTTTTTGTTTTTTACTGGAGGAATGTTATCCCTTACTTGAAAAAAGAAGGCAGATAGACAAACTGACCTGGCACAGTTTATGCAACAGACCTGATGAAAGAGAAAACACACATCAGCACACACAATCATTTGTAATTAAAAAAAATTTATTTGAGTATATAATAATAACATAAGCAGTATATAATAATAACATAATAATCCCCAGCAGATTATGGGGAAAATCTTCAATCATAACTCAGAAAAAAACCCTAAAGCATTTTATGGGAATATATTATGGAGTTGTCCCTGGATTTAACTATATCTTGATAACAAAAACAGTAAGGAACATGAAAAACAGTATGAAGTTTCAAAATGTTCTTTTTATAGTAGGTAATTCCTCATGCTTTTGAATCAACAGAGGCTAAAATTTAAAGAATGCTGTCGACAGTACTGATTTAGACTGTGCATCATTTCTGTAAAGAAGAGAATTTTGAGATTTTTCCTAAGCAAGGGACAAAGTTCCTTTAACAAAAAAAGCTATATATATATATATATATATATATATATATATATATATATATTCTCTCTTTTTTTTTTCTTCTGAAAAAGCCTTCTGCAGTGCATGGCTTACTGGAGCATCTATTGTAATTGTGGAGTATGATATATGATACCTGAAGAAGTGATCTAATTGCTGACATGACTACAGTTTTACTTTATTTTTAATGTCAAACTTCTAAAATCTGACTACTAAAATTGTAACTAATGAAATAAATAAAATTGAAATAAAATTTGAGTTACGTTCAGAACATAGTGACACCCCAGAATGTGTCCATCATCCAAAATCCAAAAATGTGTATTTGATGTACTTCTAATTGCCTCATTTTAACATTAATCTAGTATCCCATGTACTTATCCTTTTGAGTTTCCCTAATGTTTCAACTTCCTTCTGGCTCCTTTCTGCATGTACTCACTTTGTTCCCAGTTTACCTCCTGAAACGTACATCCTACTTACTTGACCTGGTAGCCATCCCAGCACTTTCCTTCACTGCATTCCTTGGTGAAGTCTTGTTTTCAGGATCCCAAGTCTTCTTTAGATTTACTCCTTTGTTTTGGTAAAGCACATTCTTCAGGAGCCTCCTAAGAAAGGGTACATGGTAAGATAAAATTTTGAGACTATGCAAGTCTAAACTTTATTTCAGCCCCATATTTGGATTGTTGGGGTACAGAATTCTATATTGGAAATAATTTTTCCTCTTATATTTGAAGGCCTTGCTTTCATAGTCTTCCTTCAACCAGTGTTGCTACTGAGAAATCTAAATATCAGTGGTGCCTGGGTAGCTCAGTCATTTAAACATCTGCCTTTGGCTCAGGTCATGATCCCAGGATTCAGAGATTGGGCCCTGCATGGAGCTCCCTGCTCAGCAGGGAGTCTGCTTCTTCTTTTGCCTCTCCCCCTGCTCATGCTCTGTCTCTCAGATAAATAAAATCTTAAAAAAAAAAAAAATCTAAATACCATTGTGAAAAAAAATATATATTTTAGAGGTTTATTTATCTGAGAGAAAAAGAGAGAGCAGGGGAGGGGCAAAGGGGGAGGGAGAGAGAGAATCCTTAAGCACATTCCCCACTGAGCATAGAGCCCAATGTGGGGTTTGATCCCAGGACCCTGAGATCATGATCTGAGCAAAAATCCACAGTTGGATGCTTAACCGACTGAGCCACCCAGGTGCCCTGTGAAAATATCAGAAGTAACCCTTGTTTTGTCCCATGGAAACTTTTAGAATCTTCTTTAATGCTGACATCCTGAAATATCATGGTATTTTTTTTGTGTTATTTCATTGTGCTGGTCACTCAGTGGACCCTTTTATGTGACTCATGTCCTACATTTTGGGGAAATGTTCTTTACTTTTTTCTTTTCACCTCCTTTCTCTCTTCTCATTTGGAGCTCTTACTAATCAGATGTATTCCATTCTGATCTTCTAATTTTTTTATTCTTTCCTATTTTCCATATCTTCCTGTTCTTATTGAATTTTTTTCAACTTATCTTCCAACACAGCTACTGAATGTTTAATTCTAGCTCTAGTTTTCTGATATTTTTATTTTCTGATTGTTCATTTTTTTCTAGCACCCTGTTCTTATTTCATGGCTGCAGTATATTCTCCTGTTTCTGAGAGTATGATAGCTTCTTTGGGGAGTTTTATGTTCCTTGCATTATTTCCAGGTTTCCGTTAGTTTGGGTTCCTTTGTTTTGGTCTTCATATTTCATTGTTGAAGTTATCCTCCAGTGTCTATTGATTCTGGGTTGTCAGTTTATCATGATCATAAGAGACTGGAAGCCATGTACAAGTGGGCAGGGCTTCATTGTAACAAAAAACCAAGTGGCAGGTTGTTTTTCTAATTATTCACCTCTCTGGGTGGGGTGGGCAGGGCTGGGTATAAACCTAGCCGCCAGATTCTGTAGCCGGGTGAAGGGGACTGAAGGCTCATATTCAGAATACCAATATTCTCTCCATCTCCTGTTTTCAGAATAACACCTCACTAATACCACTACTCTCAAGTCCCAGTTCTATTCCATTTGGTTTGATGATGATTTGTCCATCTTTGTCTAGAAAGAGGGATAAGTGACCTGCTTCAAATCTTCAAATTTGGGGGGGCTCTGGAAGGAAAAGGTAATTGTTCCAAATGTATGGATCTCTTCTGCAATACCTACCAAGTATTTTTTAAAGTAATATTTATTCCCTTTGTGGTAAAGCAGGGTAAGAAATTTACTACTTAAAACACTGCTTAGGATTTAGCAGTTAATCCAAAGAGAACACAGACAACAAAAAATCTAAACTACATATTATTGTGACAGCATTTTAAAAATGTGTGTCTGTCAGTGTTTTACTGGTTATGTGATTATTTTAGCCAAATAAAATGTGTTTTCTATAAAACTCTCATACCAGCAATTGGGTTTCCCTTCTACCTCACACCTCTCTAATCTCGGGTCAACTGTGCGTTAGCCTCCCTCTCCCCCAACCCCATCAAGTAGTTGGAGGTTAAGTAAGCAACACATAATGGGAAGAACCAGATTGCACTCTGGGAAATTCCATGACTACAACCCAGTCAATGATGCTACTAACACATTTATAGGGCTGTCAGATTAAAAAAAAATGCATTAAATGTGAATTTCAGATAAATGATTTTTTTCTGGTATAATATTTCCTTGTTTATCAGAAATTCAACTTTATTTGGGCATCCTGTATTTTTATTTGCTAAATCAGTAACCCAACATATTTAAAGAAACAATGTGTAGAAAAGTGACCAACAGAAACAAGTTGGGTATAAAGAGGTAAAGTGGGATCTGGACCAAAGCATTCAAGTCACTAGGAGCCTACATTACTACCTGGCGGGTAGCTAGGGACCAACACCACATAACCCGCTGTGTGATGAATTCCTGTGGAATGATTGGTTGTGCCGAATGTTAATGCTTTCAATTGATACAGAACTTAGTTTTCTAGGTGTTGGCCCCTTGTGTCACCAGAGCTCTGCCACTGGTGCAGGATCAAGTCTTTCTGGTTGTTCAGAGTGCAAACATAAAGCCAATCTATGGTCTTCTTTCATGAAAACTGGCCACACCCTTGAAAGGTTCCAGATGTTCGGGTGCCTCCCAAAGGAAGTTGTCCCTTCCAGACAATTGCCTGATTAAAACATTGTAAAACACCAGTGGATATATTGGGGTGTTAGGTCCCACACTTGACACTGTGGATGGAACGTTGGTGTTAAACAAGCATAACCTAACTTGTTAAACAAGCTAACCCAAATGCGTTTTCCCTGAAGAACGAGCTCCTGAATTTATAAACTGTGACACGGTTTCTGACAGTTTCACGGTCTGCTGAGATAGCACACCAACTTGGTTTCTGCATGTACTAGGAACTTAGTTTTAACCTTGTCAGGCTGCCCAGGATCCAGAGTCTGTCATGTTCTACTCCAGGGAAAAGGGATTTGATTCCCAAATGATCCCAGGAATTTTCATATTATGTGTCAGGGTCATCTATGTTTTCTCAAATAAGTTGCCCAAACTCCAGTCAACTTGTTTAATGATCCGACTCTAAACTGTCACTAACCTTTTAAACTGACTCTATGCTCTTTGAAAGCAACAATGCTGGGACTCTCTGCCTGCTATATTAAATTACTTTTAAAATCTGGCATTCCTTTCCCACATCTCACTGAGAAGGGCTGGACATAGTTCTCATGGCAAACAGGAGTTGGGTAGCCAGCAAGCGTCAGGTCACTGTGTTACCTTCGTCCTTCCCATTTTCTTGGTCTCATGTCCAAAACTGTTACATAATCCCACTGTTGCCACCAAATCAAAGGAAGAATTTATAGAGGATAGTGTACAGTGATCAGACTCAAACATGTAACTGTTAACTAAGCTTTGTTTAAAATCAGCAAAGATATGCCAGAGATTTTCCTTTTGATAACAGCAAGTTGACACAGGAGAAATACCTGGTGGTTGGTGTCCACTAGTATAGCTCCCTCAATTTCCCTCAGTCCAGTGGCTATTGCTCATTGGTGGGCTCATACGCCAGGAGCTTGCATAGACTTGTATCACGAAGTCTGACACGTTATCCAAACTTTCTGGGCTTTTCCGTGTACCCCAGTCACATGAGCAAAACACTCCTGGCCTTGATCTTTATGTGTCATTGCTTTGTGAACTTATCAAATACAACTTAAAATTTGTGTATAAAAGATCTCTTTATCTATTCCTTAGCTGACTACCTCTTTAGGGGTTTCACTGTTGCAGCGTGCTCTCCATGCAACTTTCTACTATACTTGGAAGGCCGCATGTTTACAAATACCTAAGGGTCTGTATAAGGATTAGGCTAAATTACTGTGACCCTAGGTACAAAACAACATCAGTGGCCAAGAGCTTTAGGGTAGTCTATATTGGTTCAATATATATTATTATTTTTATTATTTTAAAAAAGATTTGAGAGAGACACACAGAGAGCAAAGCAGTGGGAGGTACAGAGGGAGGGAGAAGCAGATTCCTTGCTGAACAGGGAGCCAGAAGTGGGGCTCAGGTTCCATCCCAGGACTGAGGTCACAACCTGAGCGGAGGTCAGATGCTTAACCAACTCAGCCATCCAGGCTCCCTGGCTCAACAAATTTTAAAATGGATTTCTTATGTATAGTATCTTATTTAATTTTGCACTCCCAGGATTTGGATAGTAGGCACTCCATACTGTTGCTATTAGATGAATGACTAAATTTCTAACAAGAGACATGTAAAAGTAATGGCCTGCTCCAAAAGGCACTAATTTCTCTAATAAAAATTAGAAAATAGAGACAGAAGAGAGAATTTATGTATCAGTAAAAAAATAACCCAAGTGATTACTAAATTTCCTAACAAGCTTTAATAATCTACTTTAAGATCAGAACATTATTTCCATCATAGAGACATTTTAAAAAATGATACTTGTGATAGGAGTCCCAGCAGGATAATCCCCAAAAGGCGACTTATCAGACTTGTATCAATTTTTTTCCTCTCTTAGGAAAGCTGATGAGTTTAAAAGTCATGACTATGGTCTTCTGTGCTCAAAGTATCTGGACTGCTTCATCAAAAAGAGGCCGCCTATCTGCACTGTGAGAGAATACCTTTAAATAATATTAATGTCTGTTGCTTTAGAAATCCTGTTTCCAAAAAAAAAAAAAAGAAAAAAAAAAGAAAAAAAGAGACCCTGTTTCCTTTGATGAATATTTTTTATGAAAACATAGTAAATTTGTCATTTCTCCTAACCCCTTGTGGGGAGAATGTGAGTGGTAAATCTACCCCTCTAATTTCAGGTCCATGGAACACAAAAAGTAAACACTTAAGGCTTTTCCAGGCATCTCTCATTTTGTGTGGCCTAATTACTTAACATATACAAACAAATGGGTTCAAATCCAGGTCTTGACTGAATATGTGACATTTTCTTTTACAAGTACGTTTCATTTTCTAGAGCTGCCAAGTCACTTCTTATCAGAGACACTATGTTGTTTGTATGTATGTATCTATCTATCTATATATCTAGTTGACTCTATTCACCATTTAGTGAATATTGCATATGTTTTAAGCAAAGCAGGATCTACCTCATTTGTTGGGAACAAATGACTATATTCAGCATGTACAAAGCTGTTGGTTTATTCAGCTGCAGAGCTGGGGAAAGGCTTCCTTTCAGAGTGAATAGCAAAAATGCTTCATGAGCAAGGCACTTTTATATACATACACAGAAAAAGGAACATATTATGGTTACATAAACATCAATATATTTTAATTTTCAGACCTCCCTACCTCTTCCCACCTCCCTCTTAAAAACAACAGGTTGTTATATAACATTTTAAAAACCCAATTTCACAGAACAACTCTACATAGGAACAGTTTTCTGATACATTCAGTTACACTAACAGTAGGATATGGTTTTTCAGTAATTTTCCATTAACAAATATCTTTTCTACCTACTACAGGTCCCTCTTTTTTCCTTAAGACACAACAACTAAGGCTTGGCAGAAATACTCATTGGATTATAAACATTCTCCTTCTCCTTAAAGTTGCCATATGTGTATAGAATTTGTGATTTCATTACTGCTTCCATTTTTTGATGCCACATCACATGCAGCACTTAATTATGGAGAACAGAAAAAATTAAAAGTAAAATGAAAGGATATAGGAACTTTAACAATCTATTTTCTGATTCCTTTTAGATGCCCAGTCAACCAGGATCACATGTACAGGTTTTACTCTATGGGAGATGTGTGAAAAGATGTAGATATTATTGGTCTCATGCACTTTCTTTTATGTATGATTTCTATGTTTTGACTCATTTAAATAAATGCAGCGAGATTCATTTACAAGGGCACATACTCTTCCTTGTTGAGCTTAAGAAAATCTAAAGCTGATCTATGTAGAAAAGCAGTGATGCTAAAAACTCCGACTTCTGATTGTATAAGGCTGAGAGATCCTGTAGGGATAATTCTTTGAAGTTAGAAGAGTTCCTGAAAGGTTTACAATGGATAAACTCTGCTGAGAACATTATAGGACGCAATATTTTAATTCACTAGCAGTTAATGTTGAAAGCATAAATGCTCTTAATCCTTTCCCATTGGTCTTTTAAATTGTGATTTGCTAAAAAAAAAAATAAAAACAAATAAATAAATAAATTGTGATTTGCTCTTGACTGAAGTCTGAATGCCAAGATTCAGGAAACCTATTCTCCGCAGAACAGGTGTCTGTTTAACCCCCAGTTACAATCTTCAGACCAATGTAGGTAGAGATAGCCTAGTAGGGGCCTATGATATAAAGGTTTATACTGTAACTGCAGGTACTATAATAGGCCTGAAGGAGTGCAGCCTAGGTTTGAAACTGCATTCCCTCCCTCTCCTCCCAAAATAGGAACCCTAAGTGGTGCCATATATAGGCCTATCTGTATAAAAGCTGAGAGATAAATCTTTTGTCTAGGGAATTCAAATTAATGCAACTCATAGAAACTAATGTTAGAAAAGAGTATACTCAGAGAGGGGTTAATGGGAGTAGCTAAGTTCCCAGACTACCCAGTCTGAAGGTTAGGTAACAAAAGGTGCAGGGACCTATTACTTCTTCCTTCCTGTTCACAATGAGATATCTGGTTACAAGTCCATTCAGAAAGGCAGAATAAATTGGGGGGGGGGGGCAGGGAGAACTGAGTGTGGACAAGAGTCAGCTTAACTTTTGTCATATGGTCCCATTTGTCTAATTTTCTACTGAAGTTTTCTTTTTATCCACAAGGTCTCTCAAAGGGCATGCTCACCATGCATTTTCTGTAGCTGAGTTACGGGACCACTGTACCTGGTCGTACTTAAGGGCTTGTTAGGATAGGGTACGGTTTGGTTGAAAAAGCATTCGTTTCTCAACAGTAGTGTGAGTGACTTTGTACTTCCTTCCTCAATCAGCAGTATGAGAGAGATCAGAACAAATGGTGGGTCTTTAGAGTGATGCGGTTAGGAGCTTGTTAACTGCCTTCTGGAAGTCAGTGTACGAGTAGGTAGTGTTGATGGGTTCAGTGCGGGTTGTTTCCTTAACTGTTTTAGTTAACCAGCCACAGCAACAACCAGAAACACATGAATTAGGGATTTGTTTTAGGTATTCAGGTATGGGAGTTGCTCTACTCAATGTTCGGCTTAGCTGTTTGGTGGCAAACTGCAGTGCTCCGTTTAGAGTGGCATGATCTCTAGAAAGCCGACTGGCATTTGTAAGGGGCTTCTGAAAAGGTGGGACTCCACAAGAAGCCAGAGGAGGCCATTCAGGAATTGGTTCCAGTTTAGGTACACAATGGGAGCAATGGGAGAGTCTTAGACCTATCTCTCGAAGTATATGGACCGGTGTGCTAGGATCCAAGAGTTTAGCGTGATATAACCAGGAATTAGGATTTAAAGGTTTCCAAGTTGTAGAGTATTTTAAAAGGCACTTAACCTGCCAGGCAAGACTCTCAAGAGGTGTGAGGTTGGGTACTACAAGGTCATCTTCTTCAGAGGAATCCCACTCTTGTCCAGAAGTCTCATTTAGGTAGTTAGCGTTTTCTTCTTCCTCACTTTCTGATTCCGATAAGGGGTCAGGAGAGGGATTTCTGGGACCCATTAGATTAGAAGAAGAAACCAGAAAAACGTAACAATCTAAGCCAGAAAAAATACTAAAACTAGCAAATAGAAACAAAAAGTGAAAATCCTTCAGCAAGACTAATTTGTCAGTCCATTACACATACACAGTATGCCTTTGGCTCATTATCACTGTGCAGTTCTTCAAGATTATGTTGTATATTCTTCACTTACAAAGAAGACATCTCAGTTCTCAGGACCAGTTCAGTGTGTAAAAGTGTTAAGTCACTTACCAGCGGTACAGGTCAGAGTCTCTCCTTCAAATCCTGGCTACCCAAGAAGAGAAGGGGTCCTCATCTAGGCCAGCTGATTTTCTTAGCATGTTCTCAACTGGTCGTGATACTGTCAAGAGACACTTGGTGTAGTCTGTTTTGTTGACAGGGATATTATATCTCCTTGGTAATGAAAAGAAGCAATGGTTGCCTTTGTTGTCCGCTGGTAGTGCAAACTTTGTGCAGGAAGATGGCGGGATGAGTTGTCAGGAACATCTGGTGTACGAGGATCCGATGTTTTCCAGAGGTGGTACAAATGCTCCTGGAAGCTGGTGACTTAGTTGTTGAGCTATCTGGAAAGGTAGCTTTAACCTGTGAATGAGAAGACTAGAGAAATGATATTAAAGCCTGAAAGCAAGGGGTAGCATTACTGTCCATCTAACTTTACATGGAGTATTTGAGAACACGGATGCTGAACATGAAAACTTACTGGGCTTTTCCATCTCTATTTTATTCTTAGGCAGATTTTTCTACTGGGAATGACTTCTGGGAAGAAGATCCTGGGATCATTCTAATCATTTATTGGTAATTATCTGGGTCAGTTTATTTTTTAGTTTACTGTTCTAGCCCAGAAAATTACTTCTGCCAAGAGTAGTTCCCTTATGCCCCAAACTTCAGATAGAGAACTGTAAAAGGTACTTCTTAACCTTTAGATGTGCTTGTTGGGATTAGTTTTAGAGGACCTATCCTGGTTGTAGAGCTGCTGAGGACTCCTGTTGGTACCCAAAGGTTGTGGTCATGTAACCTTACTCTATAAATATGAGAGAAGATGGCAGGTATAAATCTCTTTTTTCCCCTCCCCATGTATAATTCTTAATATAGCAGAAATTACAATGAATGTAAACAGGTTAAACTCATGGTTAAATCCAGACAGACACTCTGACTGGATTAAAAGAAACAAAAGAAGATTCAATAATATTCAACTAACAGAAGATACATCAAAGCAAAAAGACAAGAATATGCTCAGAGAAGGGTTAATGAGAGTAACTAAGTTCCAGCCAGAAAGGCAAAAAGTAAAAGAATGAAAAAAGATGTATCAGGCAACTGTGGACCAAAATAAAGCTGAGAAGCAATCTTAATACCCAACAAGAAAGATTTCAAGTCAAAACATATAAGGAACAAAGATGGACAATAACAGTAAAAGGAATGGAATAACATTATATAGTACTCATCACAAACGTTTATGATCCTGAAAGCACATCCTCAAAATTTCTCAAGTAACAATGGATAGAACTATATAAGCAGGAGATATAGGAAGCCCTGAGAACAGTCAAAATATTAATACACTGTAGGTATTATATCAGTAGTCAGAACTCTATAGCAAACAGAACAGACATTGGAGAGTGCGTGCGCGCACGCGCGCACACACACAAAAATAGATCATGTATTAGGTCAGAAAGTATAACTAGATTCTAAAGGGTCTATTTCTTTCAGACTAAATTCTCTGACCAAAATGAATAAAAGTAAATATTAGAGGTTAGTTAAAAGTAATACTATGTTGGGAAGCTAAATAACTTATGGTTAAAACGGAAATTATAAAGGATATTAAATACTACAATTGAATAATATAAAGCACACAAGGCAAATTTTGTGGGACATGGGAAAACACATACGTAAAAGACAATTATAGCTTTGAATACTCTGATGAGGAAATGAGGATGTTTAAATATCTATGAGTTAAGCATTCAACTGAAAATAATGGAAAAGAGCAACAGCAAAATAAGCAGGAAGGAAATAAAAGCAGAAATGAAATAGCATATAAGAATAATAGAGAAGACTAATAAAACTAAAAGATGGTTTTTTGAAAACATGAATAAAAAAATGAAACTAGTGAAACTTATTGAGAGACTTAAAAACACAAAAAGAGCTTAAGAATAATTAACATGGGATGCCTAGGTGGCTAAGTTGGTTAAGTGTTGTCTGCCTTTGGCTTAGGTCATGATACCAGGATACTGAGATCAAGTCCTGCACTGGGCTTCTTGCTCAGTGGGGAGCCTGTTTCTCCTTCTGACTGCTGCTCCCCATTGCTTATGCTCTCTCTCTCTGACAAATAAATCTTTAAAAAAAAAAGACAAATATATACTAAATGTGAATATCTAGATGAAACAGCTGAATTCTGGAAGAAAATACTAAACCTCATATAGGAAGAAGTAGGCAAGTTGAATAGAAAGTGTAAAAGAAAATGAAAAGACACCCACCTCCTTTTACAAAAGCACCAGGCTCATTCTGTTATATAAATGAGTTCCATTAAACTTCCAAGGAAATTAACTTATTTGTTTCAAAAAACAGGAAAAAAAAGCATATAAACTGACAAACTCCTTTTATGAAGGTAAAAAAATATTAATTCCAAACCTAAAGATGACCAAAGTACAGGTTTATTTCAGTTGCAAAAATTCCAAATATTACCAAACAAAATCTAATAGTAGATTAAAGGAAAAAAAAATATGCTTTCACGAAGAGCTTACCCCAGGGAAAGGAAGACTACCTCAACTTCAAAAAATTTACAAGTTTATTTCACCATAAGAAAATAAAGCAAAAAAAAGATTATTTTTTATCAAGTATGTATATTTAACCTTTCTTAGTTCCTTCAAAAACAAAACAAAATACTCCTACCAAACTAGGAAGAAAAGTTACCCTCTCAACTTGATAAAGGTTATCACAAAACTTTCAGCAAATATAACCCAAAGGAAAAAACTTAGATATATTCCCTCTAAGAATACCATCAGATAAAGATAACCATGATGCCTGATATTGTCTGATACAGTACCAAAAGTCTAATCAATGTTATAAAAATAAGAATACTCTAAAAAAGAATAAAATGACAGGTGTAAGAACTGGAAGAAAAGAGATACAATAAATTACAAATGATATGGTCATTTAATTAAAAAAACCGGACATATCAACAATTAGAGGTAATAAAACAGCTCAACAAAGTTTGTGTACTTGAGATTAATCTACGGATATTCATTAATTATTATATAGTATATACCATTTACTGTTCTAGGAATTGCAAATGTTAATTCATTTAAAATTTTCCTAACAACCCTACAAGGCAGTACTTTTATTCCCTCATTTTATTTTTTTAAAAGATTTTATTTATTTATTGACAGAGAGAGAGAGATCACAAACAGACAGAGAAAGAGAAGGAAGTAGGCTCCCTGCCGAGCAGAGAGCCTGATGTGGGCCTCGATCCCAGAACCCTGAGAGCATGACCTGAGCTGAAAGCAGAGGCTTTAACCCACTGAGCCACCCAGGTGCCCATATTCCCTCATTTTAAACATGAGGTTTAAGTTACCTGCCCAAGGCCATACCTCTACTAAGTGATGAGGATGTGGATTTGAACCGAGGAACTTTTAACTTCTACACAAGCAGTACTAACTAAAAATATGTATTACATATATACCCTTCAGTGAGGGAAAAAACCCAATCCCAAACTTCTCAAGGATCTAGGAACTACTTCATAATTTATAGACCTCTATGAAAAATGTAAAATTCTACTAAAAAATAAAGGTGATTTCAAAATCTTGGAAAAATGAATATTATAAAAAGTTTCTCCAAACTGACTTACACAATCCCAATATGAAAAGAATAAAATTCCACAGCAGCCAAACCAATTATTTAAACCAGAGTGTGAAGGGGTTCTTGGCCTACAAGGCATTAACACATATTACAAAAATCACAGACATTAAAATAGGGTAGAGATAGTGTATTGGAACAAAGAGTCCAATCAAACAGAACAAAACTCAGAAACTCAGCCAAATAAAGTTTTGGAATATAGTACAAAATGAAGTTAGCACATAAATCAAGGGGGAATTAAAGTATTTAGTACATAATATTGGTAAAGCTGCTCATTACATAAAGAAAAAGCAAACTGTATATATACGTAATATAATTCTACATACAAAGGAGGACTCAGATGAAAGACCCAAGCGAGAATGGTAAACTGACATTAAAAGAACATAATACATGAATATAGAGTATCATTATGACTTGGGGCCAGGAAGACTTTTATTTTTATTTTCAGATTTTATTTATTCATTTTAGAGATCAGGAGAGAGAGAGAGAAAGAGAGTGTGAGTGTGTGAAGTGGGGTGAGGAGCAGAGGGTGAGGGACAATCAGACTCCACACTGAGCAGAGCTCCATGTGTGGCTTGATTTCATCACCTTGGGAGCATGACCTGAGCCGAAATCACAGGTTGGATGCCCAAGGGACTGAGCCACCCAGACATGGTGCAGGGAGACTTTTAAATGAAAAAAACAAACAAACAAACAAAAAACCATAAAGCACAAGGCCAAAAAATGATGAATTTAATCACATCAAAATTAAAGATATTAAGAACCAACTTATCTACAAATCCACAACAAAAAGATACTAATCTCAACAAAGAAAGGACATGGGACGAAAACATTCAATTTACAGAAAAGAAAAATCAACTGACCGTTGGCCATATGATGAGTAAAGAGTTATCACACTATTCTATTTGGTAAAAATTAGAAAGCTGGAGACGATGCTAAGTGTTAGTGAGGAGACAAAGGAATAAGACCTATAGGAACCAGTACCACTGGTGGTATTATAGTCTGGGGTAATTTTTCTAAAGAAAGATCTGGCTGTACCATTTAGCCCAACTATTTGCACATCTCATGATCCAACAAGTTTACTCTTGTGTGTGTATACATATATACATACATATATTTGTATATAAACACACACATATATGTATACATAAAGAAATTTAAGGTCAACATGTACTCTGAAGCTTCATTTTGATGGTAAGGAATTTGAAGTATTCCAGGTTCCATCACTAGAGGAGTGGGTAAGCAAAATGTGGCAAAAGCACACTAGAAGTATACACAGTAACATGGATGTACTAAAGGCAGAACTCTAACGAAAAAAGCAAAAACCAAAATATCAACATCCCACTTATGCCATTCGGTAGAACTGATTTTCAAAATGAGTTAGTAAACATCTCTAGTTTCAAATACACACCGAGTCGTGCTAATAACATATGGTATGTCTCCAGGTCAGTGTTCCTCTAAAGAACATTTCTCTGGTTTTTACACTTTTTTTTTTTTAACTTAACTCTGCTCCCTAAAATGTTTGCTGTAACTATAAAAGCATGTTCTATTTTTATCCTATGAAGACAAAAATTCCCTAATTATATTCAGGTGATAGGGTAAATATGTTGCACAAAGACAAATGAAGAAAATTTTAAAGCAGAATCAGTATTGCTACATTTTTACTAGATTCCATCTGCAAGATTATTATTGGGCTATTCTTGTTACTGTGCTACTCAAAGCATTCTTTTAAAGGCCCACTCCACTTTTTAAAGCAGAAATTAGACAAAGTCTCTTTGGAGGCATATGTAAATTCTAGAGTGAACCCATCACCGAACGGCTTTACATTCCATGTGTAAAACTGTCCCACATCAAAACTGAATTAACCACGTCTACTCCATTTATTCCTACCTATAGTTTACCTTTAAAGAATGATTTTACCATAATTTCAGAACTACACAGCCTTACCTTACAAAATCTTCAGTTCTATTATCTCAACTAAACTAAGTTTACCAAGGACAGGAAGAAATTTATTCCCATAGTTGGTATCACTTGTTCTTTTTTCCCAAAAAACTAAAAGCAAAACTGAAGAAATAGGTAAGCTCTTAGGCAGTGAGACTAGGATGTTTAATTTTAATTAGCATCTTTTTAAAAATCAGCTTTATTGAGGTGTTATATATACTTAACATGTACAATGTGATCTTTATACAGACACACACACACACACTGAAATCATTACTGCAAACAAGCTACTAATACATCCATCACCCACAGCTACCATTTTCTTGTGTGTGGTGAGAACACTTGAGATCTATTCTCAGCAAATTTCAAGTTATACAGATATTATTACTAACTATAGTCACCAGGCTGTACATTCTCCAGAATTTATAACTCAAAGTTTGTACTTCAATTTCTCCCAATTTCCTCCATCCCCAAGCCATCGATAACTTCCATTCTACTCTGTTACCATGAGTTTGACTTTTTCAGATTCCACATATAAGTAGGATTATCCAGTATTTGCCTTTCTGGGTCTGACTTATTTCACTTAGCAGAATATCCTCCAGGCTGACCCATGTTGTAGCAAATAGCAGGATTTCCTTCTTTTTTAAGTCTAAATATAAATCATGTCTTCTTCATCCATTCACAGGCACTTTTGTTGTTTCCATACCTTGGCTACCATGACTAATGCTGTAATGAACACCAGAGTGCAGATACATCTTTTGAGATAGAGATTTCATTTCCTCTGGCTATATACCTAGAAATAGGATTGCTGGATCACATTGGTATTTCTCTTTCTAATTTTTTGAGGAAACTCCAGACTGTTTACAGTATAATGGCTATGCCAATTAACATTCCCACCAACATGTATAATGGTTCTCTTTGCTCTACATCCTAACACTTGTTATCTTTTGATTTTTTGATAATAGTCATTCTAACAGGTGTGAGGTGATTATCTCATTGAGGTTTTGATTTGCATTTCTCTGATAATTAGTGATGTTGAGCACTTCCTCATATACTTTTTGGCTGTATTTCTTCTGTGAAAAAATGTCTGTTCAGGTCCTTTGCTCATTTTTTAAATTAGGCCTGTGCTTTTTAGCTAATAAATTGTAGGAGTTTCTTATATATTTTGGATATTAGCCCCTTATGGGAAATATACTTTGCAAATATTGTCTCCCATTCCAAAGGTTGCCTTTTCATTTTGTAATCCATCTTTTTTTATTTTTCGGATTATAATGTTCAAAAAATACTAAACCAAAACGTTATTAAATGCTAAAAAAAAGCTAATCAATAGTTAGGCTGACCTCTGGTGGCCAAATGCCTCATCCTTCAGTATCTGACAAAATGATATCAAGTCAATTCTCATTTGTGGAGAGATAAAGTAAAGGAAATAATATTGTTAGAAACTTCACAGTCAGAGAACAGGTAGTAGAGACCCAAAGCATAAGAAGTTCTGAGCTATTAAAGGCCACAAAATAAGAAAAATGTCTCTAAATGTCAGTTTGTTCTAAGTTGTTTGCCAATTTTACATGAAGAACAGATGGCATATACAATGGTTCCCAAAATAAGAATAGTTTCATACTATACAATAATGTAGTCACTGACTCCATGTGTCTCTGGAACACCCAAAATATGGCGAGTGTAAAATAACACCAAATTTCAAAGACTTAGTAGGGTAAAAAGAGAATGTAAATCATTTCATTAATAACTTTTGATTACATGTTGAAATACTACTACTTTGGATATACTTGGCTAATACATTAATGCCCTTCCTAGCTTTCTTTCTTCCCAGCTCTCCAGGCATTCTACATTTAGCTACTTGTGTTAGCAGTATATCCCATGAATTTTTGGGCCTCTATGCGTTTGTTCCAGCTGATTAACCTAAAATACTCATCCTTTGCTTTTTCAGAATTAGACTTCTTGATACTTTGAAATTTATAGGCAGCCCAAATGCTACCATATTCATTACTTTAGCATTTGAATACTTACAGTGTTTTATGCATAATATGAAGAAAATGGATGAATAAATTATCAAATATCCATAGAACAGAAGCTACAGCAACCCATCTGTGCTTGAGTTTCTTCATCTTAAAAGGGGCTAGAAGTTACCTTACTGGGGTTGTTTCTAAGGACTGAATGAAATAAAGTTCTTAGAACAATGTCCCGCAAATACCATCTAAGTTATTATTATTAGAATATCCATATAAATAAAGTTCAAAAACAATACTAATTGAAAAAAGCAAGTTGCAAAGGATTTTTTTTTGCAAATGATGATTTATATCATGTTAGAACATGAAAACAATACAGTATATTTATTCAGAGACTTATTCATGTCATTAATACATAAAACAGTTGCGTTCAGAAAAGCCGTAAATGCTGGAGAAGGTAATTCAATAGGAAAAAGGTATGCAGGCGGCCTTGTTATCTGCTACATCTTAGCTGGCTGTGAGTACTGAGATGTTTGTTTTTGTATGATATAATTCCCTCCCCCCCCTTTTTTTTTTAAGTTTAAAGACTTAGTTCCTGCCGGAAGGCACTCCAAATTTTTTTCTTTAATCCACTACCTTACATCCCCTGTGTTCTCCTTTGTTGAATACATAGTCGTTATGCACCTCTGTAAATTGGGCGTCGAGAGTGGGTGCAGCTAGAATAAACTGGGTCTAAATTAAGTTATGCTTCTCTTCGCAGCTCTTCCCAGACCGCCTCCCTCTTGCAGACCCTCCATCAGCCCAGATCCTAAGGTTTAAGATGACGGAGGCCCGCTTCCATCAGCAGGCCTCCCAACGCTTCGCTTAGCAGATCAGGAACATCTGCTTTCTCAGCGGAAGCCGGGCCCCTGCCCAGCCTACCGCACGCCCTCTTCCCCTTCCCGACGGATCTCTAAACGAACCCTTAGGCTTGGGATCCCAACTCCCCTACTTAGCCGGAGCAGGAATTGTTTCCCTCAGCAGATTCCCTGTTCTCACCCATGTAGGATCCTTTCTTCTTTCTCGCCCCACGCCCAACTGCACGACCCGGCTACGCCTAGCACCACCAGCTCTGCCCGGATGGTATCACCTCTGTTCGGCAAGCCGCCGATACCACTTCCGGGCGAGCTAACGCCCCCTTCTCTCACAAACGCCACTTCCCACTGGCAAAACCGCGGCGCATGCGCCCAAACTGCCGTAATGGAGGGAGGTGGACGCCTCTCTTCCCGCTCCCGCGGAAGTCTCGCGGTATTTCCTTCTCCCGCGGGAGTTATTTGAAAGCTGTGGCGGTAACCCTATCCAGGGTTCTCAGCTGCGGGCTAACCCGAGCCTGAGGCGACTTTGTAGCCTTGACCTGCGGTCCGTGGGGCCGCTGCAGCCCGGAGCGGACGAGGCTCGTCCCGGTCCAGTCCCGGCGCCATGGGGGCGGAGAAGAAGCCGCTGCCGGTTAAGGAGGCCTTCCAGCTGGCGCAGCAGCCGCACCAGAACCAGGCGAAGCTGGTGGTGGCGCTGAGCCGCACCTACCGCACGGTAAGCGCGGCCGGGATCTGGGCCGCCGCCCCTCGCCCTCCTGGGACCAGCCTTCCCCCAGGAGCCTCCCGTGGCCCTCCGGACTCCAACCTCTGAACCTTCCCGACCCAGTTCGGAGAGGTCCGGAGCCCTGCCCGACGGCGCCCGGGCACCCCTTCTCTCCAGCGGCCTCCGGCGCGGACCGTTAATTCTTTGTGAATTTGGAGAGCAACGTTTACGAGCACCGGGGCGACCTGGCGCCAAGTGTTGGGCCGCTGGGTGGGTCCTGAACGGGGTGGTTCCGCGATTGCTGTCTCTCAGGCCACCGCCCACATCAAGAAGGCCAAATATTCACAGTTAAATTGAATCGAATCACCAAATAACAAATTAACCATTAGAACCCGGATCTTCCTACTTATGTAAATACTGTTTTGAGTGGTGCCGTGACAAGAATGGGACAATGAGTTCCGGGAAAGCAAATTATCTTGAGGTCCAAGATAAATACTAAGTTAGTATAATCGGACGTAAGGATGTGAGGTAGGAAATTGCTGTTTAAGAATAGGCTAAATGTGGCAAAATATGAAAGCCATTGTTGATTTGGGGTTGTTTCATGAAGCATGTTGTTACTAATCTGGCACCAAGCATATTGAGAATTCAAGGGTATTCAAGAGTCAAAGGAATACTTTCACTGTCAACATCCACATTTGTTTTCTTCCTTGGAGAAGTACATTTCTCTGGAGAGAAATTTGTGGAACTTTTTTTTTTCCTTTGATAGTTTGGAAACTGAGCTGAGAGTTTACTAAATAATGATTTTGGTTTTGCTGAGTTATGACTAGTGCTTTCAGCAGTCTTAGGGTACTGTTGGGAAAAAGGGATTATTTGAGGGCTGTTTGTGAAGGGTTTCTCCTTTGTCTTTCAGATGGATGTTAAAACAGTTTTTCATGAGGAGTTTGTTCATTATCTTAAATATGCCATGGTGGTCTATAAACGTGAACCAGCCGTGGAGAGAGTCATAGACTTTGCAGCCAAGTTTGTTACTTCATTTCACCAATCAGATATGGAAGATGATGAGGAAGAGGAAGATGGTGGCATTTTAAATTATTTGTTTACCTTTCTTTTAAAGGTATGAAAACTGGAACTTTGGGGAAGTATTGTAGAAGATTTTACTATATTAAAAGGGCCATGGGAGTTTATAGGTTTTAGAGAATGAAATATTTAGTAACTAAGAAAATGTTTGTGAATGAGTCTGCCCTTTGTAGGAAATACTAGAGCTGTCATTAAGATTAAAAAATGGACTTAAAATAACTGCAGTGTTAATTTTTAATGACCTCTCAGCCATTTCTCACATCATTTTAATGAGTTCTCTATTTTAGAAGTAAAGTAAGAATTCCTACAAAGAGAAGTATGCTCTTGTAATTTAGTTTATACTTAGTTAGGACTCTGTATATTGTGAGACTTTTAGTATGCGAATGGATAAAGGTAGCATTGTAGTTTTTCTTTGAATAACGAATTACTTTTGTAACGAATTACTTTTGTAACTTCCTGAATTCTAAACAGAACTCAAGTGGTATGTGATTGTAAATAAATTGTGATTTGTTTCCATTTCAGTCTCATGAAGCAAACAGCAATGCAGTTAGATTTAGAGTGTGCCAGCTCATAAACAAGCTGTTGGGAAGTATGCCAGAAAATGCCCAGATTGATGATGATTTGTTTGATAAAATTAATGAAGCCATGCTTATTAGATTGAAAGATAAAATTCCAAATGTGAGGATACAGGCAGTTCTGTCTCTCTCACGACTTCAGGATCCCAAAGATGATGAATGTCCAGTCATTAATGGTATGTATAGCTTCCTGAATTCTTTTTCAGTTTCCTTGACTTTGTTAAATTCTTAGAGAGCTTTTCTTTCTCTCTCTCTCCCTTTCTGTGTGGGATAGTATAGGTCAAATATATAGATGTGATATTTATATTTGTATATGTTTATATATATGTGATTTTAAAAAATACTGAAGTAGCCACCACCCAGCTTAAAAAAATAGAGCATCATCAGTGCCTTTGAAGCCTACCTTATATCCTACCCACTCTCCCTCAGAGTTAATGATTATCCTGAATTTTGGGCTAATTATTCTCTTGTCTTTCTGTTTAAACAATTAGCACATATGTGTATCTCTAAAAAGTTTGCTGTCATTTTGTATGCTTTATGAGTCATACTTTTCTGTGCTTTCTAATAATTTTTTATAATTGTAACATTCGTTCATGTTGATATATTTACTGTCTTATAGCATTCTGTTGTATGAACTGTAACGCAGGTAATTCTAATAATGACAGATCATCCAGTTTCCAGTTATTTTGCTCTGCAAAAATGGTGTTGTTGCTATAAACTTCCTTATCACGATTTCTGGTGCACAGGTTAAAGAGTGTTTTCTGGATATATACCTAGGGTGGACTTGTTAGGATATGTGCACAGTTGGCTTGATTAGATATGGTACAAGTGTTCTACACAAGAGTTTACCAACTAATACCCCCAGTAACTGTGCATAAAAACATTTCACTGATCCATATTCTCTCCAGTGTTAGTTAGCTATTGTCAGATTTAAAAATTTTTGTTTATCTGGTTGTGTGTATGATATAAATCCTTTTTATGCATCTTTTCATATATTTAACAGTCAACTGCCTTTCTTTTATATAATGCCTATTAATGTGTACTCATTTTTCTGTTGGTTTGTCTTATTGATTTCAAGAGTTCTATATTCTGGAAAGAGATTGTGGAGTTGTGTGAATTGTAGATCTTTTTCAACTTTAGATGACTCTTTGTTTCACCCTCTTTGGGGTATCTTCTGTTAGCAATTCCTAATCTCAAAATTAATCAGTCTCTGCCTTTATGACTTGCGCTTTTTTCCTTTTCTTTTTTTTTTTATTTACAGTTTCTTTTAAGAAATTTTTTTCTATCTCTGGGCTCGTAAAGATATCATATTCCACATTTCCATATATGCCTATATACATTTTGGGTACATTTTCATTTTTCTCTTTGTCCTTGTTACTAGCTTTATAGTCAGTTTTGATAACTGATGATAGTTAATATTTTTTTGGTGTTAAATGGTACACATAATGCATAAAATGTTTAATAGTCAACACATAATTATAAATAGCTGGGGAAAATTTGAAAAGTAGAGGTGAATAAACATGTGTATAGGAAATGGATTTTGTTTCTAGGGAGTAAAACAAGAAATTACTTCCTTCTTTAGAACTCATTAAAAATCAAAGTAATGAGCCCTTTATAAAGCTTTATTACTTTAAAATAACCAGCCTGCTATACTAGGCTTTTTTCTAGATCTTGAAGAGTAGCAAAGACATAATCTTATTGATGGATTTTTCCATGATCTTTAGGTCTCTTTGTTTTTAGTTTTAGTTTTTGTGCATAGTTTATTGACAAATTTCTTATTCTATTTTTTATGGGAAGTTGGCAGAAAAAAATCTTTTGCTAAAATTAAATGTGTAAGACTAAAAGATGAATATCTTTATTAAAAATATCAAATATAAAAATGTGGGCTATCTTTTGACTGTGGTTAAATAAATAATATTTTTTAATGTACTAAAATATATTGCTTTGTTTTTAGCATATGTTACTTTGATTGAAAATGATTCCAATCCAGAAGTTAGGCGGGCAGTGTTATCATGTATTGCCCCATCAGCAAAGACTTTGCCAAAAATTGTGGGGCGCACCAAGGATGTGAAGGAGGCTGTCAGAAAGCTGGCTTATCAGGTAAATATGCCTAGTAACTTGTGTAGAAATATTCTTAAAATACTTTTGAAAAATATTTGGCTTATAATGATTTCTTCAATTTTTATGGATTTTTATGAGATTTTTGTGGATGGAGAGCATAAATAATTTAGGTAGACTCTTACTACATTAAATGTATTACGAGATATTAATTTGTTTTAGAGATTCTGGGTTATTTTCTTAGATGGAGGAGATATTACTAGCTATGTAGACTATGTTGAGTTTAATGACCACCTTATTATTATTACTATCTCTTCAAGGTTTTAGCTGAAAAGGTTCATATGAGAGCTATGTCCATTGCTCAGAGAGTAATGCTCCTTCAACAAGGTCTTAATGACAGATCAGGTAAGACAGACTTCTGTATATACAAAGCATCAGTAGATTTTGCTTTAGTAGACTTAGAAGATTTGGAAAACATGTGTCTTTTTTTTTTTTTTTTTAAGATTTTATTTATTTATTCGACAGAGATCACAAGTAGGCAGAGAGGCAGGGGAGGAAGCAGGCTCCCTACCGAGCAGAGAGCCCGATGCGGGCCTCGATCCCAGGATCCTGAGATCATGATCTGAGCTGAAGGCAGAGGCTTTAATCCACTGAACCACCCAGGCACCCGAAAACATGTGACCTTAATTATGTCAAGTAAACCTGTCATTGACACAGCCTGTCAAAATTTAGCTATAGAAAACATTTCAAAGGGTTAAATATACTGGTAGTTAAAGGAGCAGTGTTTTTTGTTGTTTTTTTTTTTTAGTTTTCTTGTGTTTTACAGATGAAGAAAGTATATCTGAAGGCTATATAGCTAATTTATATCAGAGGTAGGGCAGGAACTCTTTTTCAACTCTCATCTAGAAAAGTGCTATCTCTCCTCTTTTTGTATTTCTTTTCTTTTTGTTTTGCTTCGTTTCGTTTTGTTTCATTTGGTATTTGAGAGAGAGAAGCAGATGACTTCCCACCCTTACTGAGCAAGAAGGCTTGACTCCGGGCTTGGTACCAGAACCCTGGGATCATGACCTGACCTGAAGGCAGACACTTAACAGACTGAGACACCAGGCCCTCTCCCCTTTGTGTATATCTTGATAGGAATGTGTACTGTGGTATGGAAACAGAAATTAGGAATGATCAGACTAGCATAATCCCCCCCCCCCACTCTTTTTTCCCTTTACTCTTTGTTAAAACTAGAGACTGCTTACAGGAATGATAAGGAATGATATATTTTAAATTTCCAATCCCCATGAGAAGACTAAGATAGCTTAATTTTGCTGTAGCAAGAAAACCTGAGTTTCAAAACTTTGTGAGAGGACTAATGACTAGGAGGATGACTTGAAAAACTAAAAATAAAGTTTGTTCACTGATACATGCTTGTATGATTCACTGCTGCAAATAGCAGTCATGTAATAAGATGATGTCAGGCATCAGGTGAAATGATCACTATCATAATGTCACGACTAACACTGAAGTCCTGTGCACCCTGGGGAGAAGGAATGCAGATATTTTTGTAGGCTGTGATATTGGGCATTTGGTTTCCATTTTTATTAGAAGTAAGTAGCATTGTGACTTTTGCAATATTATTTTTTCTTCAGTATTTTTCTTTGTTGTTCTTAGTATCTTCTTATTTTTATTCTAAGTGTTGATTTTATGTTAATATTAATCTGATAAAAGGTAATTAATACAGACAAAATATAGGAAATGGAAGCTAGAGGGAGCCTCTGTTCACTTATATTTCAAATGACTTAACAGATGCTGTGAAACAAGCAGTGCAGAAGCATCTTCTCCAAGGCTGGCTACATTTCACTGAAGGAAATATATTAGAGTTGCTTCATCGGTTAGATGTGGAAAATTCTTCTGAAGTGGCAGTCTCTGTTCTTAATGCCTTATTTGCAGTGACTCCTCTTAACGAACTGACAGAAATCTGTAAAAATAACGATGGCAGGTATATATTCATTACTTGAAATGTGATACCCATGAACTTCTGCAATTACAATTAGTCTTTCGAGTCCTTTTCTGATTTCAGATTGTTTAAGTAGCTTTTATCTACCTCACTTGTGTGTTTTTTTTATTCTGGTGGATGTCTTTTCTCCTTTATCCTCCTTATGTAAGAACTCACTACCTTATAGACTACTTTAGTTACATTCTTTTTTTTCCCATTTTGTTACTTTGATTTTTGCCTTAGCTTACCATGGAAAGTCCAACAACATTCTTCCCATTGTATGCTTGCTTGTTTAATTCTTTTTTTTTTTATTGCTCTAAATATTTTTATTTGTGTGGGGTGGATAAGTTAATGACTTTGCAAAGGATGCTAGTTATAAATAAGGTCTGGCTTTTTATTTTCCATTTTTTATACTCTATTCAGATTTTTAACTTTAAGATAATTCTTTCTCTTATTCTCTCCCTTTTAAATGAAGGAAACTGATTCCAATAGAAACATTAACTCCTGAAAATGCTTTGTATTGGCGTGTCCTTTGTGAATATGTGAAATCTAAAGGAGATGAAGGTGAAGAATTTTTGGAGCAGATTTTGCCAGAGGCCATAGTATATGCAGAGTATTTACTAAGGTAAAATTTACCACACTCTTAATAACATATCATCCCATAGTATGATGGCAATGCTTAATTTACTTCTCTGTTAACAGACAGATGTTTAGCATGGTTCCAGTTTTCACTGATAAAAGTTGTGTTAAACCATACATTTTATGTATGTTTAGGGATTTTATGGGGTTGATTCCCAGATGTGGAATTGCTGGACCAAAGTTTATGTATATTTTGATAGATTTTGGTGTGTAGATTTTTAACTTTATGGTTTTGATGCATTTTTTAGAAAGCTTCTTCCATATAATATGAATTACATGCCTGAATTCTCCTTGTATGGAGTATAGTATTTTGCTTTTGCTTGTAATGATTCAACATAAGTTAGGAGGCAAAACTGTAAATGCGTTTTAATTGGTATGCAAAATATTGAATCAAGGATAAATATCTTAAATGTGAGCCAAAATGGAAACTTACAGCCTGAGTTCATAGTAACATGATAAAAAATATGTGTGAATCTACTGTTTCAATAGTAATTGTTTCAGACTTCAGTATTTAATTAGAGTGTTCATTATAATATTGTTTGGGCCATGTTGCAGTTATATCCAAAATGAATGAGTTTTATGCAATGCTTAATAATATGAATTAATATAAAAGTAATAAATGCTTATAGAAAGTAAAGAAAATATGAGGAAGTAAATATTTAAGTAACAGATAGCCTCTCCTCAAGGATTGCTTCACAGATTAACTCTTAGTTAATGGAAATCAACAGGTAAGAAGCGTGGTTCCTCTGACTCCGAGAAGTCAGGGATTCTGTTTCCTCTGTCACTTAATCTGTGAGTTTTGAAATAGGTAACTTTAATCAACTTTTTTTCATTTGTAAGGAAGAAAACTTTAAAAATTGTATTTTAATTATTATTGAAAGAATACTTTAGAAATATAATGGTTTTCTTTTTGGAGCAACATCACTAGATAGGATTAGCTTATTCAGGTATAGAAACAAAATTAAATGGAAGAATCACTTCCTGATAATCTCAGAGATGTATTTTCAGACATTTTGTAGCAGAAAGAGGTAGTGACTCAGAATTCTGGTATGAAACAATTTCCTGTTACCTGAGGTATGCTCATAAAGGAGGAAATCAGGGATATTAAATTAGGCTTGTCAAATTTGAGGAAGAAAAAGACACCAACACAATTTTTAGAAAGTGATCTTAAGTATAAATTCTTGAAGAGAACTTTAGAAAAAGCCTTTCTTATTCTTGAGTGGTCTCTTCATTGTAATGACTGTATTTAAAAAGGGTTAAAAAGATGATTTCATGGTACTTAAATTGGTGGGTTCACTTTAAGTTGTATTTACACAGTTCGAGATTTGTACTCTATTAATGAAACAACTACTCTTTGAATTTATTTTAAAAAATACCCTTAGTCTTGATGCTATGCATTATGCTAAAGTGGGAGTGGAAAAGTACTCAAAGGGGGAGGGAAGGATTCAAAGATGAGTGCAGGTTTTTTAGCCTTTCAGAAACCAGTAACTACTAGGCTAATGATTTTGATAATTATTATTTTCCTTACTTTAGTTTTCTACTAGAACCCAGAGTGCTGATACCACTGAAAGTCCTAATCTCATGTCCACAGATTTGTGGGCTTTTATTTATTCTTGGTTATTTTACAGACAAGTCAGTTTATTCATCATACATAGTTAGGCAGTTTTTATAACTTGATTTTTGTTGACATTTTATTTTTATTTTTATTTTTTATTATTTTTTTTTTATTGGTACTAAAGTTTTTTTTTTCCAGTGTTTCAAGATTCATTCCCCATTCCCCACACCCAGTGCTCCACACTTTAGGTGTCCCCAGTACCCACCACCAGGCTCTCCCATCCCTCCACCCCCCCTCCCTCCAAGTCCCTCAGTTTGTTTCTGTGTTCAAAATCTCTGTTGTTTCGTTTCCCTCCCTAGATTACCCTAGTTCCCATTTGCTTTCCTTCTGCCACTGTCCTCCAGTTTGCCCCTCATGCACCGCAAGTAAGTGAGACCATGCAATACTTGACTTTCTCTTCTTGGCTTATTTCACTCAGCATAATCTCT